>SNQJ01S0051984.1:64006-76334 GCA_010110895.2 Picea sitchensis | reverse complement strand
AAAAAAAGTGAAAGTAAAAGATCAATAACATGTCAAAATGATACAAATCAATAATATGGTACTGCGGGTGAAAATGATACATATGATAGCAAACATGAAAAGAGGAATCATAACAATATATCATCAATGATCCATGATGGAGTTGATATGATCAATGTCACTGGATACTACCAACAACTGACTTATCATCATCATCACTATCATTATCATCATCAATGTGATTATCCTCGTCGTTTGCCTTGGTGTCTTTTGCATCTGCCTCATCATCATTTTCTTTGATGTTTGTATCAGACCCATTATAATATGGATCTATCTCATGAGGATCAACTGGATCTTCTAGAAGACTCGTGTTTTGCAAAAAAAAACATTCAAATTAAAAATTTATTATTTATTTCATGCAATAATTAACTTTTTGTGTTATATTTCTAATATTACAACCTATGAAACAAAACCATAATCATATTACATCATATCTAAGTGCACATACGATGATAAAATTTCAAATAAGTTACATATAAGATATCATTCCAATGATGTAAAACAATTCCAATAAACGTTAGTAAAGATCGTAAAAAAAATTGTTATACATTTTAACTATCAATTGTAAATTCTATTACATAATCGTAAGCACCAACCCTCTCCATTTTGTGCTATATATGATTAAGTTTTCTTTGAAGATCCTTTGAGAGTTGACTAGTCTATATATATTCTTCTCTTATATTTCACAAATGAATATTTTTCTAGAACATTTTGGCACTGTAATATGCTTCAAAGGTCCTTTGAGAATTAACTAGTCTATAGGTAATTATGAAGATGCTCTCGATACTTATTCAACTAGACCACATCTGAATTTAAATCCTTCCAAATAAATCATTTGAATGTTTATGAAACCATACCTCAAGAGAAGATGGAAAAAGTAGTCAATTAGTCCATTCCTAAACAAGCTTGCAACATCTCACGAAACATAAAAATGTTGCTATGTTATTTTTTTAATGCCCCAAGGAGGTATTATCCCTAGAATATTCAAGGCACTATTTCCGTGGAACATAAAAACCCTAGAATATTCAAGACATCAATCCCTAAAGGGATGAAAATTATGATAGAAATGTAATAAAAGGTGTCAAGGTGTATTCCAAGGGAGAAATATGATAATTAAACCCTATATGTCAAGCTAAAAAGGATGGAAATTTAGGGTAAGTATTGTGTTCCCATGCCTTTCCTTGCCATGCCTTGCCTTGCTATGGAATTCCTTTCTATGCCATGCCTTGCCTATCCTTTTCATTCCTTTCCTTTCCATGTGATGCAACAACATCATTAGCAAAGCCACATGGGATTACAACACAACGCCTAGCATGCCTTTTGAGTAAAATTTTAAATTTTGAAAGATGGTGTATATTATAGAACTTCCGAGTAAATGATGAATCAAATAATTTTTATTGGTTGGAGGTTGAATGATCATGTCAAAATAGGAGAGATCAGATCGTCCTTTAGTTATTTGATTTTGGCATGGATATTAACATTCACCTTAAATTATCTATCACAGACATTTATTGTAATAAGACTAAGTAGCTATAAGCTTTTACTTCGATCAGATAGGTAGTTGGAGGGAACCCTAGCAGACCTCTTGTATAGGTAGATGCATTGTATGCATGAATAAGGTTGTTGCATATTAGTAGGAGATATTTGTTACTAAATGTAAGTTATTTTTATCAAATTTGTAGCCATTTACATCTGAATGAATATAACAGAGGGATATTGACTCAATGCATGGTGTTGCTACTGTTTATAGTTTCCCTGTTATTTTTTGTTTTCATGAATGAATGAGTTATGTTATTGAGTATATGAAATGATGAAGCATTTGGATAAGATTCAATTGTTTCTCTTCATTGAGTTTAAGCAAGGTATCCATACAATCCGCAAGAAGTGCATTGACAGAGTCTATTTCAACTCAGAAGATCAGAAGAGGTAGCATGAAACTTCCATTTGTAAGGAGTGCAAAGGGAGTGCAAAGGGACTATTGCAAGGAATGCAAAGTCACCCACAAGAAGCTAAGTCTTTCATAAGAATCTGTTGCAAGGAGTGCACAGATTGAAAGTTCGATGAAGTGTCGAAGTAGCCCTCTAAGGAGTCAAAGGGTTCAAGAAAAAAATCTCAAGAGATATATCGGGAAGAAATATTCAAAGGGAGTGAAGCTCTAAAGGGTTACCAAGATCCATCCAGGAGGAAGTGGAATCGTTCCATATCGTCGGATCTGTGAAAAGTGCATGAGATTTAAGTCTCATTGTGCACATAGGAGAGAGGAATTCGTTGAAGCCCCAAAGAGGTTAGGGACTGTCCATCATCTAGAGGGACAGGTGGCATAATATCTTCAACTCTGGAGCATAAGCACTCCAGGATTTTTGTAGACAAGGAGAGAGAGAAATCGCTAAAGATTTGAAGGTCGAAGTAGATCCTAGTAGTTGGTCACCAGGAGGCACGTGTCAACAAATCTGAGACTCCAGAGAAAAGTCACTCCCAGAGATTTCAGTTGTGGAGTGTGAAAAACTCCCAAAGTCCCGAAGAGCGGAGTAGATCACAACTATCTTTGCGAATGACACATAGTGAGAGATCTGGAAGTTCATAGGTATAACACTCCAGAAGGAAGTCGACAGGGAGCGAAGAAAATATGGTCCATCAGATCCAGAAGGACATGAGACAGAGATCCATGAACTCCAGGTGAAAGCGCTTCAGGAGAAAGGGAGTGTGGATAGGTTGAAAATCTTGAAGGTCAAAGTCCCAAAGTGAATTAGGAATGTTGATACAGAAGGACGGGTGGCACACTATCCTCAACTTCGAAAGAAAACAATATTGGGGAAAAGGCTGCAGGAACGTCTGAAACTCTTGAACATCAAAGTCCCGAAGTGGACCAGATTTATTGATTTGGGTGAACCTGTGGTGCGTGATCTAGAACTTTGGGTACATATTACTCCAGGGAAAAGTGGAGGTTGGAACATCCATAACTCCCAAAGTATAGAGTCCCGAAGTAGATCTCGACCATTGATTGTGAAGGGGGATGCAGACCATCGATCTGGTCCCGATTAAAAGTTTTGAAATCGCAAAGTGCCAGGAGGTTAAGCCCTAGGTCACAACCCAAGGTCACATTCAAATAATAGATAGAGGAAGGAGTTAGCGCCCATCGGTGTTGAGATTTGAAAAAGCACTAAGAAAGAAGGGCCCATGGGTACCATACGACTTGTGCCTCGGGTGATAACATGACCCATGTTTGATTTAGTTTGAGACCAGTAAGGTATCAAGGAGATAATCCAGCTTGAGGAGATTAATAACCTTGACCAGGAGGTCACACAGCCCTGAGGGAGAGTGGGGGGGTTTGCACCAAGTGGTATCAAGAATGGCCATCACCAAGAAGTATGTTTGAGGTGAGAAGCTTCCATGGATTAGCTAGTTTCTATAGGAACTTCATTAGAAGTTTTAGTGGAATTTGTGCACGAATGATGGATATAGTGAAGAAGAGACACAAGTATTTTAAATGAACATAAGAAGCTGAGAAAAGTTTCAATATATTGAAGAAGAAGATAACAGAATGACCAATTCTGGTCTTGCCAAATTTTGGGAAGAAATTTCAAGTAAGGTGTGATGTAAGTGGGGTTGCAATTGGAGCAGTCTTGAACCAAGATAATAGGCCTATTGCATATTTTAGTGAGAAGGGTTGCAACCCCCACCCCCCTTCCCTCTGGAATTTTGGGGTTGCATGACCTCTCGGTCTAGGATTTTTCAAGTCATCAAACCGAATGGTTGATCGAACTCTTGATGGAACTGATTAACTTGACATAGGCCCTTTGTCTTCTCGGTGTAGGTTATGTGGAACCCAAGGACCCTCTCCTTATTAACATCAACAGATGCTATCTTTATGTGCTAGGCTTCCCCCTTGATATGACCACGGACTTCGAACGTGGGCCAACTTCCTTCGTGTCTCCGTACTTTGGAGATTTCACGCGCTGCTTACTCCCCTTTTTCCCGATTCCTGAATCGAAGAACTCTCTGGGACCTGATCTATGGTCCACATTCCTCTCACAACCAATGGCTATGATCAAATCACAAGTTTGGACTTCATGAGTCCTGTCTTCTTCTGAATCTGTCCTTCTCGACTTGTGAATCAACGAAGTGTTGATCCCAACTCCACTTGTCCTATACCAATGGACGACCAAGATTACTTTATCTCTCAGATATTCGGGTATTCTCCTCTTGAGTTTTCTCGAAGGGTTCCTCATTTGAACTACGTGGATCTCTGCCACATGTATTTTGGATCCAACAATCTAGAATGACTTTGCGCCTCACGACTTCACGAAGATATTTTTTTGCACCCGACAAACCTTCCGAAGTTCCTAAACCCAAACTTCTTCCACCTGTCTCTCCCGACGATGGATAATTTCACTATCTCCGGGACTTCGGTGAGTCCTCAACCCCTTTTTCACACTTAGCGCAAATTATTTCTTTTGAGACTTAAGCTATTCTCGAAATCCTTTTGAACTCCTTGCAGAGTTCTGTGCAGACTCTTCTGCAACTTTGCTTGACTTGAAAACCTTCAAAGTTCACCATTCCTATGTGAAATCCCTCATTCCCTCTTGGAAGTTTCGAGCTCTTCCCCCTGAGCTTGCAATATCGACTTACAATATCTTTGGTGCACTCCTTGTGCTCAGCTCCGTTCTTCGATGACTTCCCCCTTAGCTTATGGAAGGGTTTAAGGCATCTCCTGTCCTTTGTCGATGCACTCTTGCAAATCCTTCCTTCCTCATAATGTTCAGTAATTTTGGTATCTTAAGGATTCCAACACTTATAGCAGTTTTTATTTTGTACACTCTCATACATGATGTATGCCCTCCTAGAAGATTGTTTCAGAGTGTTCAGTAACTTTGAGATATGCTTCCTCCTACACAGTCTTTCCTTCCAAGGTACTTAACCACCTTCAAATTTCCTCCTAAGTCTATAAATTAACCTGGTATGCCCTCCTAACAGTCTCTCTTCTAACTCCATCGAGTTCAGACACACACTCCTTGTGTCAGCTCACATAGTTTCCTCTCTCTCTATCGCACACTCCTTTCACTTAGCATAGAGAACCAGACCTAATCCAACAAACTCATGGGTTGAAACCTGTATCTCTATCCTTCTAGATGATTTCTAAAATTCATCTACAATTCAAATGCATACAAATGACATTCATAACACAACATCCATTACACAGAATTTGAAAACAGGAAAAACTGTCATTTTCTATTAATGGTAGAATGTCAAATTACAATAGTGGAGTTTGAGCTACAACTGAGTCCCGTCTCTCTGTGTTTCTCTCCTGGATAACTCTATCTTAGCTAACCTCTTATAGCCTCCTACAACTGAACCTCTACTTTGCAATAATTACAAACATTTATACAAGAGGGGCTCAACGAGCTTCCCTCGCAAGCTAAACTAGTGGTGTCAAATCACCATTCAAAATGCCTATCTAACAAGAAAATTACAATGATGGAAATCCACTCCAAATCATATGCAGATCCCTCCTATCGTCAACCACTTAATGACGACCTTATCTTTATCTTGTGTGAAGGCACAACTTGGCTCTTCCATCTTGCCATCATTAAATTCCTGGATCACACTTTTGATTCTCGAGGCAAAATGAGAGGGTGATGCCTCTCCCTTCCTTGCATGTGCACCATCCGTGCTAATTGACTGGCACGTGCAGAGGTGGAGCTATGCTCCTGCATCATACTCCATGAATACTAAAATCATGAGCTCTTTCTCATGAGATTTCCAGCATGGTTGAAATCCTCCTGGATCCCAAACTTTCTCCTGGAGCTATCTATCAGCTCCTCTTCTTCATTGCTTCTATTCTCGTATCTCCCTTTCTGATCATGCAGGATTCCTTCTATTCAACATCTCTTTTCTGACCAATTCCTTTGTTGATCTCAAAATCAACTTCCTTATCTCCTCAACCACCTTGTCCAGTTGTTCCATTGGCTGGCTTTCCGGTTGCAGACTAACTTGTTTCACTTCCTCCTTGCCCATTGGTAAATAATATTGATCTCCCGAGTTATATTATTCATCTCTTGTGGCCTTGAATATCCCCTCTACTGCAGCTTCCACTCTTGCAGTATTCTCATCACTGGGATATTGCTCAACTTCCTCTTCTGACAAATTGACTCCTGTCAATTCTTCGACTGGTTTCATTTCATCTCCCTCCAAATGCAACTCATGTTGGTATGATCCTCCATATGCTTTCAACTTATCCTGTTGGATGTGCATGCCTTGCACTATCACCCCTCTTTCTAGGGATCTCAATTCCTAACATATATCAATAAAGTCTATGTTGTCTGCTTCCTCTTCTGATGTAGAGTTCAATGTTGCAGTCATCTCCCGTTGAGCTTTCTGGATGAAAATTATGAGCAATTCTGCAGAACACTCTTCTCCTTTTGTTGGGAAAAACTTCTGTATCGACTCCTCCTCCTTCATGAAAGTCTCAACTTGTTGTCCTTCTACTGCATCCACAACATTTGTGCTAGCCTCTCCTCGGCTGCTTGGTAGGAATATCATGACTTCTCCAATGATCATAATGGTCCTATGATCCTTCTCCTTGATGGTGGAAGTTTTAAACTTCTCATCATCTTCATTCACACAGTTCATAGTTCCACATGAAACTCCACCTGAGTGAGGTATTTCTTTTGCCTCATCTTCATCTGTCAACCCCCTCTGATTTGAACTCTCAACTGAGCTCATTCCTCCTGCCTTTCCCACTTTGAAATATGGGATGTCTCTTCTTCCCACCTGACAGTTTACGAGATCCATTGATCCCTTCTCATTTCCCACCTAGAAACCTACATAACCTTTTCCAGATACCTCAGCCATACCTCAGCCATTGTTTTAACATTTTTTGCTACCCTCTAGACAACAACTTCCAGATAGGCCATTTAGTTGTCATCTTCAAAGGCCATTCGTACCTCTAGTGCACCTTTGCCTCCCGTTGCATTTTGAATGCTAGCTTCTCCACCTATGCTCTAATTTCACTGAGCTCCTTCTCCATCTCTGATTTGATTTTCTGCGGGTAGACTATCGCTTGACCGTGTTCATGAATTCCAATGACCATCTTGGTTCACTTACAACCCACCTGGTTGTTTACCATCTGCTGCACACCTTGCAACAACCTCAACATAATATCACACTCTATCTCCCTTGCCTACATAAATCAATTCTTCATTAGCTCTGATATCTCCTCTTCCTATGATATATAGACAAAACCCATCTCTGATACCACTTGGTCACAACCCGCACCCCCCTTCCCTACCTAATTTCTGGGTTGCACGACCTCATGTTCTAGGATCATTCAAGTCATCGAGCCGAATGGTTTGTCGGGCTCCTGATGGAACCGATTAACTTGACACAGGTCCTTTGTCTTCTCGGTGCAGATTATGTGGCACCCGCGAACCCTCTCCTTCTTAACGTCAAAAAATGCTAACTCTCTATGCTAGGCTTCCCCCTTGATATGACCACNACCCTTGATATGACCACAGACTTCGATTGTGGGCCAACTTCCTTCACGCCTCCGTACTTTTGATATTTCACGAGTTGCTTAATCCTCTTTTTCCTGATTCCTGAATCGACGAATTCTCTGGGACCTGATCTACAGTCCACATTCCTCTCATGACCAATGGCTATGATCAAATCGTGAGTTCGGACTTCGTGATTCCTCTCTTCTGTTGAATATTTCCTTCCTGACTTGCGAATCAATGAAGTGTTGATCCCAAGTCCATGTGTCCTATCCCAACGAACAACCAAGATTACTTCAGCTCTCAGCTCTTCGGGTATTCTCCTCTTGACTTTTATCAAAAGGTTCTTCCTCCGAAGTGTGTGGATCTCTGGAACATGTCTTCTGGATCCAATGGTCTAGAATCACTTCGTGCCTCGTGACTTCATGAAGATCTTTTTCTGCACTCGACAAACCTTCTGAAGTTCCTTCTCCTGAACTTCTGCCACCTATATCTCTCGACGATGGATAATTTCACTGTCTTCGGGAATTCGGCGAGTCCTCGACCCCTTTTGCACACTTCGCACAAATTATTTATTTCAATACTTAGGCTATTCTTGAACTCCATCTTCACTCCTTGCATAGTTCTACACAGACTATTCCATGACTTTGCTCGGCTTGAAAATCTTCGAAGTTCATCGTTCCTCTATGAACTCCCTCATACCCTCCTGTATGTTTCGTGCTATTCCCCTTGAGCTTGTAATATGGAATTATAGTATCTTTGGCACACTCCTTGCAATCGGATCTATTCTTCGATGACTTCCCCCTTAGCTTACAGAAGGGTTTAATTCATCTCCTTTCCTTTGTCGATGCACTCTTGCAAAGCCTTCCTTCCTCATAATGTTCAGTAATTCTGGGATTCTCTTAAGGATTTAAACACTTCTAATAGTGTTTCTCTTGTACACTCTCATACTTTATCTATGCCCTCCTGGCAGAGTGTTTTAGAGTGTTAAGTAACTCTGAGTTGTGCTTCCTCCTACATAGTCTTTCCTTCCATGGTACTTAACCACCTTGAAATTTCCTCACGAGTATGTGAATTAACCTGGTATGCCCTCTTGGAAGTCTCTCTTGTGACTCCATCGAGTTTAGACACACACTCCATCGGCTCACATAGTTTCCTCTCTCTCTATCGCGCACTCCTTGCACTTATCCTAGAGAACTAGACCTAATCCAACACACTCGCGGGTAGAAAATTGTATCTCTATCCATGCAGACAATTTCTAACATTTAGCTACAATTCAAATGCATACAGATGACATTCATAAAACAACATCCATTACACAGAATTTGAAAATAGGAAAAAATATCATTTTCTATTAATGGTAGAATGTCAAATTACAATAGTGGACTTTGAGCTACAACTGAGTCCTGACTCTCTGTGTTTCTCTCCTGGATAAATCTATCTTAGCTAACCTCCTATAGCCTCCTACAACCCAATATCTAATTTGCAACAATTACAAAGATTTATACAAGAGGGGCTCGAAGATCTTCCCTCGTAAGCTAAACTAGTGGTGTCAAATCACCATTCAAAATGCCTGTCTAATGGGAAAATTACAATAATGGAAATCCGCTCCAAATTGGATGCAGATCCATCCTACCATAAACCACTTAATGGTGACCTTATCTCCAACTTGTACGAAGGCACAACTTATCTCTTCTAGATTGTCATCATTAAATGCATGGATCACGCTTTTGATTCTCGAGGAAAAATGAGAGGACGACACCTCTCCCTTCCTTGAATGCGCACCATGCATGTTAATTGACTGGAGCGTGCAGAGGTGGAGCGATGCTCCTGCATCATAGAAGATAAATGAGACTAATGGAAAGTACTCCACATATGATAAATAATTTGATGCCATAATTCAAGCTTTGAAGAAGTGGAGGCACTATATTGTTCCAAAGGAATTTGTCTTGTATTGTGACAATCAAGCTTTAAAATTCATAACTAGACAAGAGAAGTTAAACCAGAGACATGATAAGTGGATAGAGTTTATGCAAAATTTCACTTTTGTCATTAAACATATTTTTGGTAATTCTAACAAAGTTGTTGATGCATTGAGCATGATATGTATGATTCTACAGGAGGTTCAGGTGAAGACCTTGGGGTTTGAACACCTTAAGGATATGTATTGTGATGACCCATATTTTAAAGAAGCATATGAAGCATGTGGAAATCCTATGCTCAGAGACAGAAGCCAGTGGATAGAGCATATGATTCAATATGGATTGATGTTTAAAGGTTTCCAATTGTGCATATTGAGGTGATCGATGAGAGAAAATCTGTTGAAGGAAAAACACAGTGGAGGACTAGCAGGACATTTTGACCATGACAAGAAATTTTCACGGTTGAAAAATTCATTCTATTGGCCATGTGTGAGAGAAGAGGTGAAAAATTTTGTGAAAAAATGTAATATTTTCCAGTATGCAGAAGGAAAGAAAAAAAACATTGTATTGTATCATCCATTGCCTATTCCAGATAGTCCTTGGGATGCACTAAGCATGGAGTTTTTGTTAGGATTGCCAAGAACCCAGAGGGGAAGTGATTCCATATTTTTTGTGGTTGATATATTCTCAAATATGGCACACTTTATCCCATGCCAGAATAAAAATGATGCAATAGACATTGCAAATTTTTTCAAGGAAGTTGTGAGACTTCATGGATTTCCCAGAAGCATTGTCTTGGACAGAGACACTAAATTTGTTGCTCATTTATAGAGAACATTATGGAACAAGATGGGGAAATAACTATCTTTTAGTTCAACATATCACCCTCAAACATATGGACAGACGAAGGTGGTAAATCAGAGATTGGGAAATTTGTTATGAAGTTTGGTCATTGAACATCATAGCCAATGGGGTCAAATTATGTCACAAGCATAGTTTGCATATAATGACTCACCAAACATAAGTACAGGAAAAATCCCATTCCAGATAGTGTTTGGGATGATGCCAAGAGGGGTATCAGAATTGAGAGACATAGAGTAGAGTGAGTTCAGAAGCGTTGGAGCAGAAGCCTTCATTGCAGCGATGCAGAAGCTTCATAATCAGATCAAGGAGCAGTTGCAGAAAAGCAATGCAGAGTATAAACACAGAGTTGATCAACACATAAGAGAACTTGAATTTGAAGTGGGAGATTAATTTTTAGCACACTTGAGGAAGGAAAGGTTCCCAAGAGGAACATATAACAAGATGAAGTTGAAGAAGATTGGACCATGCAAGATCCTAATAAAATTTGGTAACAATTGCTTATGAGATAGAATTGCCAGAGGATGTGGGAATATCACCCATATTCAACATTTCAGACCTATATCCTTACAAGGAAGATGACATAGAAATATCATAATATGAAGAGAATATTCAGTGGGAGAAGCAGATGCCTATAGCAGAAAATCCATAGATGGAGAAGATTGTTGGTCAGAGGATTGGTAAGAAGACCAGGAGGAAGACCTATTTTGAATATTTGGTCAAGTGGAAGGGAAACCCAATAGAAGATTTCATTTGGGTAAGTGAATATGATGTCCAGAAGCATGGAAGGTAAGTGCAAGAGCTCATGGACATGATTCCATGAATTTTCTTACCAGAGGAGCATCATGCAGGAGCATCGTCAACAAAGCCACATGGGATGACAACAAAGCACCTAGTGCACCTTTTGAGTAAACTTTTAAATTTTGAAAGATGGTGTATCTCAGAGAACTTCTAAGTAAATGATAAATCAAATAAGTTTTAATGGTCGAAGGTTGAATGATCGCGTCAAACCAGGATAGATCAGATCATCCTTTAGTTATTTGATTTTGGCGTGGATCTAAACATTTGCCTTAAATTGTCTGTTACAGACATTTATTTTAATAGGACTAAGTAGTTGTAAGCTTTTACTTCACTCAGATAAGTAGTTGGAGGGAACCCTAGCGGACCTCTTGTATAAGTAGATGCATTGTATGCCTGAATAAGGATTTTGTAGATTAGTAGGAGATAGTTGTTACTAAATGTAAGTTGTTTTTACCAGAGTTGTAGCCATTTACATATGAATGAATATAACAGAGGGATATTGACTCAACGCATGGTGTTGCTACTGTTTACACTTTCCATGTTATTTTCTATTTTCATGAATGAATGAGTTATGCTATTGAGTATATGAAATGGTGAAGCATTTGGATAATCTTGAATTGTTTCTCTTCATTGAGTTTATGCAAGGTGTGCATACAGTCTACAAGGAGTGCCTTGACAAAGTTTGTTTCGACTCAGAAGATCAGAAGAGGTAGCATGAAACTTCCATTTGCAAGGAGTGAAAAGGGACTGTTGCAAGGCATGCACAGTCACCCGCAAGAAGCTAAGTCTTGCATAAGAATCTGTTGCAAGGAGCGCATAGATTCAAAGTTTGACTAAGTGTCAAAGTAACCCTCTAAGGAGTCAAATGGTTCAAGAAACAGAGCTCAAGAGAGACAGCATGAAGAAATATTCAAAGGGAGTGAAGCTCTAAAGGTTTACTGAGTTATTGGCCAAGATCCATGTAGGAGAAATCATAATCATTCCAGATCATTGGTTCTAGGAAAAGTGAGCGAGATTTAAGTATCATTGTGCACACAAGAGAGAGAAATTTGCCGAAGCCCTGAAGAGGTAAGGGATTGTGTTAAGGTCCTAACCCGCACATAGGTAGATTAATGTATTCGGATGTAATAAAGGTCAATATTAAATAAGACCTTTCAATAAAATAGAATAAGGCGGATGTAAGAAGACCTAATAGAAGCTTCCGCTTCTAGAAGG
>SNQJ01S0051984.1:31400-63996 GCA_010110895.2 Picea sitchensis | reverse complement strand
CTGTTCAAGTGCTATTTCTGTTGCTATTTCGTATATCATTTCTGTGTATTGTGAAGATTATGCTGGATACTTTACTGTTATTCTGTTATTTCTAGCATTTCGTTTCTGTTCTGCACATTTTATATATCTGGTATCTTGCAGATTTTCCATCATCTAGACAGACAGGTGGCGTAAGATATGCAACTCTGGAGTGGAATCACTCCATAAGTTTTGTATACAAGGAGAGAGAAAAATCATCGAAGAGATGAAGGCCAAAGTAGATCTTGTCCGTTGGTCGCTAGGAGGCATGTGTCAACAGATTTGAGACTCTAGAGAAAAGTCACTCTGAGACATTTCAGTTGTGGAGTGTGACAAAGTCCTGAAGTCCTGAAGAGCGAAGTAGATCACAACTGTTCATTACGAAGGACACAAGACGAGAGATCTGGAAGTTTGGAGGTCTAACACTCTAGAAGGAAGTCAACAGGGAGAAGAGAAAATATGGACCGTCAGATTTAGAAGGACACACGACAGAGATCCGTGAACTCTGGGTGAAAGAAATCTAGGATTAAGCTAGTGTGGAGAGGTTGAATCTCCTAAATGTTGAAGTCCCAAAGTGAACTAGGACCGTTGATCGAGAAGGACGTGTGGTGCATGATCCTCCAGTCCAGAAGAAAAAACTTCAGGGGAAAAGGTTGTAGGAACATCCGAAACTCCCAAATGCCGAAGTCTCAAAGTGGACCAGAGCTATTGATTTGGGTGGGTGCATGGCGCTTGATCTAGAAATATGGGTACAGAGTACTCCAGGGAAAAGTGTAGTTTGGAACATCTAGAACTCCCGAAGTGTGGAGTCCTGAAGTAGATCTCGACCATTGGTTGTGAAGGGGGACGTGGACCATTGATCTGGTCCCGATTAAAAATTTTGAAGTCGCAAAGTCCCAAGAGGTTAAGCCTCAAGTCACAGCCTAAGGTCACATGCAAAGAAGAGCTAGCAGAAGGAGCTAGCACCCGTCGGTGTTGAGATTTGAAAAAGCGTTAAGAAATTTCGGCCCGCACATACCATATGACCTACGCCTCGGGTGATAACAAGGCCTATGTTTGATTTAGTTTGAGATTAGTAAGGTTCTGAGGAGCTAATCCATCTCTAGTAGATTAAGATCCTTGACTGGGAGTTCACACAGGCCCAAGGGAGAGTAGGGGGGTATGTGCCACCATGCCATGCCATGTCATGCATTTCCATTCCATGAATTTCCTTGTCTTTCCATGCCATGCCTTTCCTTTGCATGCCTTTCCATTCCATGCCTTTCCTTTCCAGGCCATGCCATGCCATTCATTTGATATCCTTGCCATGCCATGCCTATCCTTGACATACCTTTCCATGTCATTCCATTCCATGCCTTGTTATGGTATGTTATGACTTTCCATGTCATGCCTTTCCATACCATTCCTTGCAATTCCATGCCTTGCATTCACTTGCCATGCCTTGTCTTTCCATACCATGCATTTCCATACCATGCCTTTACATGCCATTCCTTTTCATGCCTTTCCTTTCCATACCATACCTTGCCTTTCCATATGATGCCTTTCTGTGTCATTCCTTTCCATACCATGCATTTCCTTTCCATGCCATGCCTTTCCATGCCATGCCTTTCCATCCCATGCCTTGTCATGCCATGCCTTTCCCTGACCTACCATTCCATGACATGCCTTTCCTTGCATTTCCTTTCCATTCCATGCCATGTCATCCCTTGCCTTTGCATGCCTTTCCATGCCATGCCTTGCATTGCCTTGCCTTGCTATGCCATGCCATGCCATGGTATGGTATGCCTTGCCTTGCCTTGGTATGGTATGGTATGGTATGGTATGCCTTTCCTTGGTATGGTATGGTATGATATGGTATCATTGGCATGGTATGGTATGGTATGCTATGGAATGATATTCCTTTCCTTTCCATGATATGGTATGGTATCCTTAGCATGGTATGGTATGGTATGACATGCCTTGCCTTGCCTTGCCTTGCCATGCCATGCTATGCTATGGTATGGTATGCCTTTCCATGCCATGCTATGGTATGGTATGATATGGTATGCCTTTCCATTCCATGCCTTTCCATACCATTCTTTGAAATTCCATGCCTTTCATTCACTTTCCATGCCTTTTCTTTCCATACCATGCCTTGTCATGCCATGCCTTTCCATGCCTTTCCTTTCCATGCCATACCATTCTTGTCATGCCATGCCTTTCCATACCATGCCTTGACATGTCATTTCTCTCCTTTCCTTTCCATGCCTTGACATTCCATGCCATGTCATGCATTGTCTTGCCTTTCCATTGCATGCCATGCCATACCTTTCCTTTGCATGGTATGGTATGGTATGGTATTCCTTTACTTTCCATGCCATGGTATGGTATCCTTGGAATGGTATGGTACAGTATGGTATGGTATAGTATTCATTTCCATTCCATGCTATGGTATGGTATTTTATGCCTTGTCTTTCCATGCTATGGTATGGTATGGTATGTCTTTCCGTACCATGCCTTGCAATGCCATGCATTGCATTAACTTTCCATGCCTTGTATTTCCATACCATGCCTTTCCTTACCATGCCTTTCCATTCCATGCCTTGCCTTGCCATGTCATACCATGCCTTTCCATACCATGCTTTTCCATGCCATGCCTTTCCATACCATGCATTTCCTTTCCATACCATGCCTTTTCATACCATACCTTGCCATACCATTCCATGCCTATCCATGTCATACCATTCATTTCCATACCGTGCCTTTCCATGCCATGCCTTTCCATACCATCCATTTCCAAGCCATGCCTTGCCATGCAATGCCTTGCAATACACCCCTGGACCAAATTGGCCACATGTCCCTGAATGGATTGAGGAGGAGAGTTTCAACACACGATAAAACTCAAACTAAGACTTGGATGGATGAATCGTCATTTGGATTGGATCTGAAGAACCAAGTTTCAAATAGTGGGGCCCCTCCACTATCATTTCATTGACCAAAAAATTATTTGTTGGTGTATCTCTGGTAGTAGGGTTTTGCTTAATGAGGAATAGTGTAATTTCTGAAGAGGAGGTCCATTTTCAAGAACATCGTGTCAATCATTTTTGGGTAGTTTAGTCGTGTGGGCCTTGTCCTAACAAATTTGTAGGATCTTACAGAAGTTCATTATGCTACTCGATTAGGATTTTATGCCCCCAAACCAAATTGGCCACATGTCCTTGAATGTCCCAAGGAGGAGAGTTGAAACTCATGATAAAAATCAAACCAGGACTCAGATGGGTGAATCTCTAGTTTCATTGGATCCAGAGCACTAGTTTTCAGCTAGTGGGGCCCCTACGCTATCATTTCGTCAATCGTAAAACCGTTTGTTGGAGTATATCCGAAACTATTGTTTTTCTCAATGAGGCATAGTGCACGTTCGAAAGAGGAGGTCGATTTTCAAGAACACTATGTCGGGAATTTGTGGGTAGTGTGGTTGTGTGGGCCTTGAACAAACAAACTTGAGGGAGCTTGTGGAACTCTTTTATGCTGCTCGGTTTGGATTTACGCCCCTAGACCAAATTGGCCACATGTCCCTGAATGGCTTGATGAGGCAAGTTACAAATCACGATAAAAATCAATTTGGGAATCAAATGAATGAATAATTAGTTGCATTGGATCTGAGGCACCGAGTTTCAACTAGTGGGGCCCCTCCACTATTATTCCATTGACTAGAAAACTGTTTGATGGAGTATCTTTGGCACTAGGGTTTTGCTTAATGAGACATAGTGCAATTTCTGAAGAGGAGGTCTATTTTCAAGAACACTATGTTAGGTGTTTTTGGGTAGTGTATTTGCATGGTCCTTGGCCAAACATACTTGTGGGAGCTTACAAAAATCTGTTATGCTACTCGGTTTGTGTTTTATGCCCCCAGACCAAATTGGCCACATGTCATAGAATGACTTGAGGAGGCAAATTGCAACTTATGATAAAGCTCAAACCGAGACTCATATGTGAAAATTGTCAGTTGCATTGGATCCGTAGCACTGGGTTTCAACTAGTGGGGCCCCTATACTATCATTCTGTCGACCGAAAAACCATTTGTTGGAGTATCTCTGACACTAGTGTTTTTCTTAATGAGGCATAGTGCAAGTTTTGAAGAGGAGGTCAATTTTGAAGAGCACTGTGTCAGAAAATTTTGGGTAGTGTAGTTGCATGGGATTTGGAAAATATACTTACGAGAGATTACAAAACTCTGTTATTCTACTCGGATTGGATTTTATGCCCCTAGATCAAATTGGACACATGTCGTTGAATGACTTGAGGAGGTGAGTTGCAACTCACAATAAAACTCAAAACGAGACTTGGATGAGAAAACCTATGGTTGCATTAGATCCAGAGAACTAGGTTTCATATAGAGGAGCCCTTATGCTATCATTTCATCAACCGAAAAACCATTTGTTGGAGTATCTCCAGAGCTAGTGTTTTGCTCAATGAGGCATAGTGCAAGTTCTGAAGAGGAGGTCAATTTTCAAGAACATTGTTTTACGCATTTTTGGGTAGTGTAGTCATGTGGGATTTGGCCAAACAAACTTGCAGGAGGTTACAAAACTCCACTATGTTGCTTGGTTTGGATTTTATGCCCCCAGACCAAATTGTCCACATGTCCCTAAATAGTTTGAAGAGGAGAGTTGCAGCTCGTAATAAAACTCAAACCGAGACTTGGATGGATGAATCGTCAGTTGCATTAGATCTAGAGCACCAGGTTTCATCTAGTGGGGCCCCTCTGTTATCATTCCATCGACCGAAAAATCATTTGTTGGAGTATCTCCGATACTAGGGTTTTTCTCAATGAGACATAGTGCAATTTATGAAGAGGAGATCGATTTTCAACAACATTGTGTCAGTTGTTTTTGGGTAGTGTATTCATGTGTGCCTTGGCAAAATAGACACGTGGGAGCTTACAGAATTATGTTATGCTGTTCAATTTGGATTTTATGCCCCCGGACCAAATTGGCCACATGTCATTGAATGACTTGAGGAGGCGAGTTGTAACTCACGATAAAAATCAAACCAATACTTGGATGGATGAACCATCAATTGCATTGAATATGGAGCACTAGTTTTTAGCTAGTGGGGTCCCTCCGCTATCATTTCGTTGATCGAAAAACTGTTTGTTGGAGTATCTATGACACTATGGTTTTGGTCAATGAGGCATACTACAATTTTTGAAGAGGCGGTTGATTTTCAAGAACACCGTGTTGGGCATTTTTGTCTAGTGTAGTCACGTGGGCCGTGGCCAAATAGAATTACGAGAGCTTTTGAAACTCTGTTATGCTGCTCGGTTTGGATTTTATGCCCCCAGACTATGTCCTTGAATGGCTTGAGGAGGTGAGTTGCAACTCATGCTAAAACTCAAACCGAGACTTGGAGGCATGAACCTTTAGTTGCATTGGATCTGAAGCACTGGGTTTTAGTTAGTGGGTCCCCTATGCTATCATTCCATCGACCGGAAAACCATTTGTTGGAGTATCTATATCACTAGATTTTTTCTCAGTGCTTATTACATATGTTTGACAATTTAACAATTTTTTAGGCTAGACATGGAATGAGAAGTGAAGGAATGGAAATTCAAGGAAAGTGAAGGCATGGCATGTGAAAGCATGGAAAATAATGGCATACATGACAAGTGAAGGAATGACATGACAAGGCATGGAAATGCATGACAAGGAAAGGCATGGAAAGTCAAGTGAAGCAAAGGAAAGGAAAGGCATGGAAAGTGAAGGCATGACATGGTGTGAAAAGGCATGGAATGACAAGGCATTGCATGGAATGGAATAACATGGAAAGGAAAGTCATGGAAATGCAAGTGAAGGCATGACATGGGAAGGAAGGACAAGGAAAGTAATGGCAAGTAAAGTGAAGGCAAGGAAAGGCAAGGCATGACAAGGCAAGGTAAGCCAAAACAGGTGAAGGAAGACAAGGAAAGGCAAGGAAAGTAAAGGAAAGTAAAGGCATGGAAAGTGAAAGAAAGGAAAGGAATGGAAATCGAAGTCATGGAATTTTTTCAGTCTTGCTACTTTTCTACTATTGTATTTAAAATCATTCTCATGAAACCCCAATCTATACCATTTCTCAAGAAGCACACACACAAAATGAAGGAAACTAATTGTTGTTATGAGTTGTAAGTTACCACTTTTCCAACACTCGTTGAACTTGATGGTTGCGTGGTATCCATACTTTTTTTTCTCTCCAGACAATGCCACAAAACTATGCCCTGATTGAACATCTTTCACTAGTAAGTACCAAGAATGAGGGATCAATATAAGAGATCAAACTTGGCTCTTATTAAGATTTCCAAATTGAGGATCCAAGCCAAAGAATATATTCTAAGTTGTCAATACACACTCTACCTTCTCTTGCACACAACTCATAGGATGGATTTGTCTATAAGTAGGAGGAGTTTGAAATCAAGACTAATATTCCACCCCTCCCACAAAACGTGTAGCATAACCATGAGTTAGGTATGAACTAGGGTAAATTACAAGGTTTTATCTCTCCAATATCCATCGTTTGATCACAAGAATGAATATTATGTAATTTATGAAGAGGAGGTTGATTTTCAAGAAAATTGTGTCGGTCATTTTTGCGTAGTGTAGTCCTATGGGCCTTGGCCAAACAGACTTGTGGGATCTTACAAAACTCCGTTATGCTGCTCGGTTAGGATTTTATGAACCCAAACCAAATTAGCCACATGTCCTTGAATGACCTGAGGAGGATAGCTGAAACTCATGATAAAACTCAATCCAAGACTCGTATGGGTGAATCGCTAGTTGCATTAGATCCAAAGCACTAGTTTTCAGCTAGTGGGGCCCCTAACCTATCATTTCGTTGACTATAAAACTATTTATTGGAGTATCTCTACCACTAGTGTTTTACTCAATGAGGCATAGTGAAAGTTCTAAAGAGGAGGTCGATTTTCAAGAACACTGTGTTAGGAATTTGTGGGTAGTGTGGTCGTGTGGGCCTTGGACAAACAGACTTGCGGGAGCTTGTGGAACTCCATTATGCTTCTCAATTTGGATCTATGCCCCTAGACCAACTTGGCCACATGTCCCTGAATGGATTGAGGAGGTGAGTTACAAATCACGATAGAAATAAAACTAGGACTCAGATGAATGAATAGTGAGTTGCATTAGATCTGAAGCACCGAGTTTCAGCTAGTGGGGCCCCTCCGCTATCATTCCATCGATTGGAAAACTGCTTGATGGAGTATCTCTAGCACTAGGGTTTTTCTCAATGCGACATAGTGAAATTTATGAAGATGAGGTCTATTATCAAGAACACCATGTTGGGTGGTTTTAGGTAGTTTATTTGCATGGTCCTTGGCCAAACATACTTGTGAGAGATTACAAAACTCTATTATGTTGCTCGGTTTGGATTTTATGCCCCTGAACCAAATTGGCCACATGTCACAGAATGACTTGAGGAGTCAAGTTCCAACTCGCGATAAAACTCCAACTGAGACTCATATGTGAAAACCATCAGTTGCATTGGATTTGTAGCACTGGGTTTCAACTAGTGGGGTCCCTACGCTATCATTCTGTCGACAAAAAAACCGTTTGTTGGACTAGCTCTGACACTAGTGTTTTTCTCAATGAGGCATAATGCAAGTTTTGAAGAGGAGGTCAATTTTCAAGAGCAACGTCTTAGACATTTTTGGGTAGTGTAGTTGCATGGGATTTGGAAAAATAGACTTACGGGAGCTTACAAAACTCCATTATGCTACTCATCTTGGATTTTATGCCCTCAGATCAAATTGGCTACATGTCATTGAATGACTTGAGGAAGGAAGATGTATCTCGTAATAAAACTAAAACCAAGACTTGGATGGGAAAACCTTTGGTTGGATTGGATCCAAAGCACTAGGTTTCATCTAATGGGGACCTTATGCTATCATTTCATTGACCGAAAAACCATTTGTTGGAGTATCTCCAGCACTAGTGTTTTACTCAATGAGGCATAGTGCAAGTTCCGAAGAGGAGGTCGATTTTCAAGAACATTGTTTCAGGAATTTGTGGGTAGTGTAGTCGTGTGGGATTTGGCCAAACAGGCTTGCAAGAGCTTATAGAACTCCATTATGCTGCTCGGTTTGGATTTTACACCCCCAAACCAAATTTTCCACATGTCCCTAAATGGCTTGAAGAGGCGAGTTGCAAATCGCAATAAAACTCAAACTGGGACCCAGATGGATGAATCATCAAATGAATTGGATCTAGAGCACTACGTTTCAGCTAGTGGGGCCCATCCGTTATTATTCCATCGACTGAAAAATCATTTGTTGGAGTATCTCTGACACTAGGGTCTTGCTCAATGAGACATTGTGCAATTTCTTAAGAGGAGATAGATTTTCAAGAACATTGTGTCATTTTTTTTGGGTAGTGCATTCATGTGGGCCTTGGACAAATAGACTTGTGGGAGCTTACAGGACTCTATTATGATATTTGTTAGGACCCTGAAATGTCCCTTTTTCACTACACCTTTTGATCATTCAACCTTCTCATTCCTAAGCTAAATGACTATTATAATGAGCACCAAGACCCTTTTTCCCAAGGTATGAACTATTCATCTTGCTTTTATATTTTCATTTACTTAGCATGTTTGATTGATAACATTCACTTATTTTACCCATGAAATGATTTAACTAATGATCAAAATGTTAGAACAACCCACTTCGAGAAACTCGTTGCTGTTACAACTATGCGCCAATCCTGGAAGCTATTACATGACTTCTGCAATGGATGCCCATCAATCCTGGAAGTTGTTAAACAACTGCTACGACAAAAGCCTGTTAATCTCGGAAGCTATTACAACAGATGCCACCAGTCCTATTGTGATACGACTGATGTAACACATGCTGATTAGAATGCTGGCTCACAATGTTGATGAAGGAGAATTCAAGATTTTGTATTAATGATATCTAATGAACAACCTGTGAATCGGGGATTCTCAAGACTGTTCTGTTTTTGAACATTGATTGACTCTGACTTTAAATAGCAGAGCTTTTGTAATGTAAAGGGTTGTTAGTCTTTTTCCTTGAATTGAAGAAAGTAGCGATTATTGTACACATACATCTTTTTGGCAATTAAATGAAGAAGTGGACTGAATTTATTTAGTAGATTGTAACCTATCTCTTTGAGTGGATTCAGCAAGAAGGAAAGGGCCCACCTTTATCACTGATTCCCCTCTATTTTGAATTCTAGATTTAGTCGTTTTCATTGCAAATGGTCTAACTGTTAGATATTTTTGAATACAACTACTGTTACAGTTTAGTTCCTTCTTGGTAAATGCGCATAAACTTGTCTCATGAGAATTAGAAGTCAGTTGTTGAACATGGTTGGAGAACTGCTTTTCCTTTTTCTGCATTAGGTTAAAATCCTATTTTGAGAAATAAAAGTGTGAAGTAGCTTCTTGCAATAAGTAGATTTCCTTTCTGCAATAGTACAAAGTTTCTTCTTGCAAAAGTAATTTAGGAAGTTATATTAGGTTAGGCAATTCGGGGTTTTTATATATTCATCAATTTATATTGCAATTGTGATTTTAATTCTGTAGCACTCCAGCTGTATCAGCACAACTTTGTTAGTGATATTGTTTGTTTGTTTTTGTTAAAAAGAACTTCCCTACGGCAATTAGATTAGAGATGATTTCATAATCTAGCATAGAGTATGCAAAATTATCTTGAAATAACAGACTTCCCTGGGTTGACAATTTATATTGAACACTTTGATTTTCCATTCAATTAGACGATGAAAGTGCCCAACATTTTGGCGCCATTGTCAGGGAGGTACCTCCACATCTATCTCCTAGGGAAAGAAGGAAAATTATTCAAAAGAGTGCTAGGTACAGTTGGATAGGAGGATACCTCTTCTACACAGGCCTGGACCAAGAAATCAGGAGATGTGTGAGGGATGATGAGGTTTATGATCTGCTGAAAGCTTGCCATGATGGCCCTTTTGGGGGTAATTTTGCTGATAAAAGGATCGGGCATAATTTTTTTTAAGGATGGGCTATTATTGGCCCAACATATTTCAATATGCCAAGAAGTATGTCCAAACTTGTGATAGTTGCCAACGCATGGGTCAGCCAACTCATAGAGATGAGTTGTCGCTCCAGCCTTAGGTAGTGTTAGAGTCTTTTAAGAGATGGGCCATGGATTTTGTAGGACCCATTCACCCACCTTCCAATAAGAAAGTCTATATATTAGTCTGTACAGATTACATGACCAAGTGGGTGGAGGCAAAAGCACTTATCAGAGCGTCAGAAGAGGTTGTCTTAGCATTCTTGTTTAAAGATATATTTGTTAGGTTTGGTGTTCCTAGAGAATTGGTCACTGATGGAGGACACCCTTTCACATCACATAAATTTGAAGCTCTACTCAGTAAATATCATGTTTTACATAGAATAACTTCTCCATACCATCCACAAGGCAATGGCCAAGTGGAAAGCACCAACAAAGTTATCGAAGCCATTCTTACTAAAACAGTGAGAGAAAATCGTAAGGATTGGTCTAACAGATTGCATGAAGCTCTATGGGCTTACCGAACTACTTGGAGGAGCACAACTGGTTTTTCTCCTTATGAGTTGGTATATGGAAAAAGCCCTGTTTTTCCCATTGAATTCAAAATCAAAACCTTAAGAACTGCATCAACAGTCAACCTCAACTTGACTATGGCATAGAAAGCCAGACTGCATCAACTCAATGAGCTTGATGAAAAGCGTTTGGATGCCATCCATCAAACCAAAGTGATTCAACAACAAAGAACAAAATGGCATGACCGCGTCATTAAGAAGAAATTATTCCAGAAAGGAGATTGGGCTCTGTTGTATGATTCACGCTTTAAGGAATTTCAAGGGAAGTTGAGTACACGATGGTTAGGGCCTTACGAGGTAGACACCATCTTTCCCAATGGGACAGTCCGGTTGATTACTATTTATGGATCCAATACACACTTACATGCAAATGGTCATCGCCTGCGTCTGTATCAACGTCCACTATCCAAGATAGAATTAAAAACTAGTTGTACAACTGATACAAATTATCAAATCTTAAACGGAAAGGAGATTGGTCCTTCCCCTTCTGAACTTTAGGACTTCTTTTGCTCAGACTTTGTATATAAATAATCTCAACAAAATTTGCATTTCTCTGTTTTTAAGTTGAAATTTTTCTATTTCCTTTACTATGCTAATAAAGCCATGAAAGGTATCAGGAATTTATGTGTGTGCAGGTAGATTGATGAACAGAAGGAAACGATGAGTTCATTGAAGTTGAAAAACTTCCTAGAATCGAAGTAAGGTAGCATTTGGTTGATTTCAATGTTGTTACACCTTTTCCTGACGAATTGGCCGATTTCAAT
Source organism: Picea sitchensis (assembly GCA_010110895.2). Taxonomy (NCBI): domain Eukaryota; kingdom Viridiplantae; phylum Streptophyta; class Pinopsida; order Pinales; family Pinaceae; genus Picea; species Picea sitchensis. The sequence goes on along the minus strand of SNQJ01S0051984.1, from coordinate 52,606 downwards.
GTTGTTACACCTTTTTTCGATGAATCGGCTGATTTCAATGCTGCTACACCTTTTTCCAATAAATTGGCCGATTTGAATGCTGCTACACCTTTTTTTTGATGAATTGGCCGATTTCAATGCTGTTACACCTTTTTCCGATAAATTGGCCGATTTCAATGCTGTTACACCTTCTTCCGATAAATTGGCCGATTTCAATGCTGTTCCACCTTTTTTCGATAAATCGATTGATCTCAATGTTGTTACACCTACCTCCGACATTTTTGAAAAAGAACCTACTGATACACTAATTATTGTTGTTCTTTCTTGCCACTTCACTCTTTCTTTTTGCTGATGTTGTGGCTCTAGCCCTCCAATCTTTCGTGCAATAACACCACTAATAAGACAATACTGATGCTTTCTATCTGAAAGTGTTTCTTCATTATGACGTGACTTCACATTAAGAGATATCCAGTTGGCTACCTACAGTAAGGACTACATCTCTGCACAAGATTTCATTTCTCTCACGATCCTTCATCATGCCATTTATTACGCGCCATTCCGCCAGCGGTTGGATTGTGCGGTTACTCCGACAGGTCGTTATGTGTGGTAAGATTTGAGGTATGTGATTAATCCTACGTGTTAAAGTAATGAATATATAAAGCATGATTTCCTATTTACTAACCAATTACACCTGGAGCCAATCTTCTTAGTTGGGGCGGGGGGGGGGAACGTAAATTTAGCCGTTCATTCCAAATTTTATACACACCTCCACCACCTTTCCACCCACACTTATTTTAACTAAGACACTATATTCTTTCTGTAAACCACATTTGAGCTTATTGCGTCTCTGATTTAGGTGATAGTTTCTCCTCCTACGTGTCTGTGACTCTCAAGAAACATCATGGGAGGATCAACTGTGAGATATGAACCCGCAAATATGGACAGTTTGTTGCTACACCCAGAGGCCTACCAAATATTTCTTCAAGCTGGCTGGATATCTTATTTTAAGAAGTTGAAAGAGTTTAGTGAGGAAGATGTATTGGAGTTTAGTCAAAATCTTATTGAAGGGTATTCAATGGTGAATGGGGTAAGGATTCCAGTAACAGAAGCAAGCATTGCTGCTGTAACAGGGTTGCCAAGAACAGGAGACCGATGGTTTAACAAAAAAACACATCTCCTGGATGCATAGAAGGGTTCCTCATCAACAATGAGCAAGTTCATACCAAGGGTAGAGGTGTAGACATCAATTCCTTACTAGGGCCATGGGGGAAAGTCGCAGAATTTCTAAAAAGGTACATTACCTGCGAAGGTCGATTCCAAGTTGTTTATTTTTCTGATTTCATCTTATTATCACATCTGAGACATCATAAATTGATAAACATTCCTTATTTTCTCCTCCATTCATTGCATAACATGGCCCATTTTGTAAAAAAATCCAACAGCCCCAAGAACTGCGTTTCTAATCACATACTCATCGGCCTATTAATTTGCAAAGGTATGGGCATTTCCAATAACCCATTACTTGCTACAGCAGACCAGCCACAGTCTGTAAATCCAGAAAGAATTGTACCAGTCCTTGACAATGCAACCCATGGACCTCTTCCAAAGCCTCTATCCTCGGCTGCAACAACAGTCCAAACCCTTACTATCGTTGTCCGTAAGACGACTCAGAAAAGAAACTGTATAACCCGAAGCCATCCTGGCACCAGACAGACAAGCCTCGATGATTTTTCATTACAACATCCTGTAGTTGTGGACAAACAAACAGATGAAGAGCCAACTGCTCAACCACAATCATAACACTTGGCTGCTACACCGATTATTGAAATCCTACCTCCTACCTCTGACAAGAAAACCCCTGCTCTTACCTTTGCATTACCTAAAAGGAGAACAAGGATAACATGGTCCACGATAACATCAAAATCGCTTACCCCCTCTGTTGTGGCACCAACTATCACTCAGACCCCTCCTATTGCTGCTACAATCACACATGATTCTCCTATTACTCCTGCAACCGATCAAGCACCTACTATCATTACTTGTGCATCTTCACAGAAAAGGAAACGTCCATTCAAAGGAAAACCTCAGAGATCCATTGATCATATTGGATCAACATAAAATCAGAACCCTCTGGCTATTGCGATAGAGAATTCTACAGGGGTATGAATACCATGTTTTAGTTTATGACCAAAACTACAGGAAACTATCTTCTCCTTTCAAAATGAATGTACTCAATTCACAATAGAATCATTGGTGCTGCCTAATGATTCAATGCATCCTATGTCCTTTGACGATATCTATATCATCGTAGACCCCAATATACCTGAATATCCTCCTCGTGTGCTTGAGGAAGAACACCCTGTTCCCCCTTCAACAACGAAGAAGAAAACCACTACTTTCATTTCTACTTTACCCAGGAGAAAAACCAGGTCCACCAGGTCTGTCGAAGCTGCAATTGGAAGGCAAGATATGGAGCAGGTCGTTCCTATTCTCCATCCACTATTCCTTATGGTTGATGTAGGGACAGTTCCACAGGAATCAACTGTCCATGTCGAGACTGATCCACAAGAACCAGTCCTGATAGATACAGCTGTTACACAAGAACCAGTTGCTCCACAGAAGATTGTCCCACCAGAGCCAGTAATATTAGAACCATCTGTCCATGTCAAGACACTCCATAAGAACCAGTCCTGACATCCACAACTATTACACAAGAACCAACTCCATAGCATGTTGAGGATGTGGCACTTTCCCAAATGGAGAAAAAGATCAAGAATACAGAAAACTCCAGGATCGTTGCACTAATCATAGAAAATAATAACCTCAAAGAAGAGTTAAAGACCTTGAAACAAGAAGTGGCAGCTTCTCGATAGAAGAATCCAGAAGGTATAACCTTGGACATCCTAGCACTAAAAAAAGTTGTTATGGGAAGAGACAAAGAACTCATGCGTTTTGAGTTTGGAAACATTTACTATGAGGCATGATATGAGGTAGTCAAAGTTTCATTTGCTACAGGACCAACAAATGTATCAATCAAGACTGAACATGGACTTCCCACTACAAAAAAATCAGTAAAACAGAGGAGATCCCAACATCATAAATCAGATCCTGGTATACTAGAAGCTTGCAAACAAGAACCTTTGTTTCCTTCACGAGTTGTTACTCGAGAAACTCAAACTGATCTTGTTCTCAAGAATAAAGAAACTCAACCAGATTGTTGACACAATTGATTTTCCTTTCTGACACAACATTCTTCAATACCAACACTTAGAAATTTTGCACTAGAGAAGATAGTTCTCTACTTCAGCTACACAGTAAGGTTTGAATGTGTTTTGCATGAGGACATGCAATGTCTTCAGTTGGGGGGTATGTTAGGACTCTGAAATGTCCCTTTTTCACTACACGTTTTGATCATTCAACCTTCCCATTCCTAATCTAAATGACTATTATAATGAGCACCAAGAACCTTTTTCCCAAGGTATGAACTATTCATCTTGCTTTTATATTTTCATTTATTTTACCCATGAAATGATTTAACTAATGATCAAAATGTTAGAATAGCCCACTTCGAGAAACTCGCTACTGTTATAGCTATGCACCAATCCTGGAATCTGTTACATGACTTCTGCAACGGATGCCCATCAATCCTGGAAGATGTTACACAACTGCTACAGCAGAAGCTTGTTAATATCGGAAGCTGTTACAACAGACACCACCAGTCCTATTGTGATACGACTACTGCAACACCTGCTAATTAGAATGCTAACTCACGATGTTGATGAAGGAGAATTCAAGATTTTGTATTAATGATATCTAACGAACATCCTGAGAATTGGGGATTCTCAAGACTATTCTGTTTCTGAACACTGATTGAATCTGACTTTAAATAGAATAGCTTTTGTAATGTAAAGGGTTGTTAGTCTTTTTCCTTGAACTGAAGAAAGTAGTGATTATTGTACACAAATATATTTTTGGAAATTAAATGAAGAAGTGGATTGAATTTCTTTAGCAGACTGTAACCTATCTCTTTGAGTGGATTCAATGAGAAGGAAAGGGCCCACCTTCCTCACCAATTTCCCTCTATTTCGAATTCTAGATTTAGTCATTTTCATTGCAAATGGTTTAACTATTAGATATTTCTGAATACAACTGATGTTACAATTTAGTTCCTTCTTGGTAAATGCACATAAACTTGTCTCATGAGAATTAGGATTCAGTTGTTGAACATGGTTGGAGAACTGCTTTTCCTTTTTCTGCATTAGGTTAAAATCTTGTTTTGAGAAATAAAAGTGTGAAGTAGCTTCTTGCAATAAGTAGATTTCATTTCTGCAATAGTACAAATTTTCTTCCTGCAAAAGTAATTTAGGAAGTTAGATTAGGTTAGGAAATTCAGGGTTTTTATATATTCATCAGTTTAGATTGCAATTGTGATTTTAATTCTGTAGCACTCCAGCTGTATCAACACAACTGTGTTAGTGATATTATTTGTTTGTTTTTGTTAAAAAGAACTTCCCTACTGCAATTAGATTAGAGATGATTTCATAATCTAGCATAGACTGTGCAGAATTATCTTGAAATAACAGACTTCCTTGGGTTGACAATTTATATTGAACACTTTGATTTTCCATTCAATTAGACGATTAAAGTGCCCAACACTGTTCAATTTTGATTTTATGCCCTCGGACCAAATTGGCCACATGTCATTGAATGACTTGAGGAGGTGAGTTGCAACTCATGATAAAACTCAAACTAGGACTTGGATGGATGAACTATCAATTGCATTGGATATGGAGCCTAGGTTTTAGCTAGTGGGGTCCCTCCGCTATCATGTCGTTGATCAAAAAACCTTTTTTTGGAGTATCTATGACACTATGGTTTTGGTCAATTAGGCATACTACAATTTCTGAAGAGGAAGTCGATTTTCAAGAATGTTGTGTCAGGCATTTTTGGCTAGTGTATTCACATGGACCTTGGACAAATAGACTTAAGGGATATTTTGAAACTCTATTATGCTGCTCGATTTGGATTTTACGCCCCCAGATCAAATTGGCTACATGTCCTTGAATGGATTGAGGAGGCGAGTTGCAACGCATGCTAAAACTCAAACCTGGACACAGATGCATGAAACTTCAGTTGCATTGGATTTGGAGCATAGGGTTTTAGATAGTGGGTCCCCTACGCTATCATTTCATTGACTGAAAAACCATTTGTTGGGGTATATTTGTCACTAGGTTTTTTCTCAGTTCTTATTACATATGTTTGACAATTTAACAACTTGTTAGGCTAGACATGGCATGGAAAGTGAAGGAATGGAAAGGCCAAGGAAGTGAAGGAATGGAAAGTGAAGGAATGGCATGAAAATACATGGCATGTGAAGGCATGGAAAATCATGGCATGAAATGACAAGTGAAGGAATGACATGACAAGGCATGGCAATGCATGACAAGGAAAGGCATAGAAAGGAAAGTGAAGGCATGGCATGGTATGACACAACATGGAATGACAAGGCATGTCATGGAATGACATAGCATAGAAAGAAAATGCATGGAAAGGAAAGTGAAGGCATGGCATGACAAGGCATGACAAGGAAAGGCATGGCAAGGAAAGTGATGGCAAGGAGAGTCAAGGCATGGAAAAGCAAGGTAAGCCATGAAAAGTGAATGAAAGACAAGGAAAGGAAAGGAAAGTGAAGGAAAGGAAAGGCATGGAAAGAGAAGGAAAGGAAAGGCATGGCAAGTGAAGTCATGGAATTTCTTCAGTCTTTCTACTTTTCTACTATTGTATTTAAAATCATGCTCATGAAACCCCAATCTATACCATTTCTCAAGAATCACACACACAAAATGAAGGAAACTAAAGATTGTTTTATGAGTTGTAGTTTACAAATTTTCCAACTCTTGTTGAACTTGATGGTTGAGTGGTATCCATACTTGTTTTTCTCTTTAGACTGTAGCCCAAAACTGTGCCTAGATCAAACATCTTTCACTAGAAACTACCAAGAATGAGGGATTAATATAAGTGATCAAACTTGGCTCTTATTAAGCTTTCCAAATTAAGGAGCCAAGCCAAAGAATATATTCTGAGTTCTCAATACACACGCTACCTTCTCATGCACACAACTCATAGGATGGATTTGTCTACAAGTAGGAGGAGTTTGAACTAAATACTAATATTTCCCCCCTCCCACAAAACGTGTAGCATAACCATGAGTTGAAGTATGAACTAGGGTAAATTACAAGTGATTATCTCTCCAATCTCCCTCGTTGGATCACAAGAATGAATTAAATTTGTCAATGTAAATTAATACCGAAAAACCATCATAATGGATGCCTGTCAATATATTTCATTTTTAACCACATGACATTTCATTTTCCAAGCGCATTACCCTAAGTGAATGGTGGAGCCTTTACTTGTAACCCAACTTTATACAATTATCTTGTAGTGGTGCCCAATACTTATAATTTTCCTTGGCATTTCACCTTAGGAATAATAAATTACATTGAGAGTTGGGATACTTATTATCTTTCTAGCCATGTTTCACATTATTATAGATGTGATAAACCAAAATAACTAGAACTAGAGCATAGAATCCATGCACAAGTCATAAGCATATCCATACATTTTCAAAATAACCTTGTGAAAATTGACATGAGCGGTTAATCTACATAGGCACATATGTCATCGTATCAATGCTAAACATCAAAACTAATGATTGATGGTGAACCTATTAAATAACATCCTTATCCCACACATCATTTCAATGTCATAAGTCATCATAAGTCATAGATACATATGTAAAACATGAACATTAGTATTCAACATCGTACTAAATTCAACCATGAAATGATCACACTCACCAACATATCAAATAGACCATGAATTAGTAAACTATAGCATATTTACCAGTTTGACATTAGTGCACACTAGGAGGATAACTTATAATTCTTAGTAAGGAATTTGAGATATTGATCATTAACTAGGGTGAAATTGGTGTTTATTAGATCTGGGTGGTTGTTAGATAGTTGGATTAGGTTGACGGAAAAATGGTTTGTATAGTTGGTTTTCATTGATTTCAACCCTTAGAGAGTGATATTGTAGATTGAAGTCAACCCTTAGAAAGTGATATTGTAGATTGATGTCAACCCTTGGAGAAGTCCAGTAGCGAATTTCAGTAGTGCAAAGGTATGGGTAAGAAAACTGAGTTTGTTTTAGGTATAAAGACATGAATATAAGTGAATATGCAGTTAAGACTATTCTATATGGATAGTAAATGTCATTCCATTTCCGTTGATATGTGGAACACCACTTGGTTCCTCACGGTTGGTGAGATATGGCCTCTTGAAGTTGGAGGACCCCCAAGAGCATTCTAGAAGCCCCTAAAAGGTCAACAAGAAGTCAATTATTCTAGAAAGTCTTCAGGAAGATTCCTAGTTAATGTGGTTGCAAGGAGAAATTAATTAAATAATAAAGTTGACAAAGTTTCTAAGTGGACAAAGTGCCTAAGTGGACAAAGTTGGTTAAGTGGACAAAGTGGCTAAGTGGACAAAGTGGTTAAGTGGATACTTTTAAAGGAAGCTACTTGGATAGTATAAATAAGAGAGAAAGGGTCTCCCATTAGAACATTTGAGAAAATTGAATATATACAAGTGAATGAGGTAACCAAAGGAGACCTAAGGCGAATTTCATAGGGAAGGTGAAGTAAAGAAGGCCAAAATTCAAGGGAGGATAAAGTCTTTTGATGATGCTTTCTAAGGTATGTTATTTACAGGTCATCTCACCATTTTATAAATAACTTCTTTTCTAGAATGATTCAGATAGATAAATATGGAGGTTGTTGGGAAAACATATCCCAGTAAATGGGATAAACATTTTATCTTGTGGGTCATTGTAGTTTGGGAGTTACACTCTATGGAAGATAGGGTTTGTGGCTAGTTCCGAAACTAGTCTAAAATAGTTGTTCCCGGTAAAAACATCATAAGTTCTTCATAACATATTCAAATTTAGTGATACCAAATGAATTGGTTAGAGTAAAGTATTTATTATGTTGTGTACCATTTGAAGATCCATAAATAAAATATTCCGCGTGTGGAATTCTCTACAAGTTCACTCTTTAGAATAAGCCAGAATTCAACAAGATATGCCATTTTTTCTATAAATCCTTTTCTGGTAGGTTCCAAGTAGTGAAACCTGAAGAATTTGCAAAGAAAACATTGAAGAATATTGTGTATAATTTTCACACCTTTATGCATTACAGGTACACAGTTATTCTTGTTGCAAGTTAGGGTTTTTGACTAATCCAAAATTAGTCATGTGAGACTAAAGTAAAGTTTGATGAAAATGCTAGTCTCTTGTTGTTGAAGTTAAGGAAGGTTTGCAGACTTGTGATAACATACATGAGGTCTATTACAAAGTTACATGTATTTTTATGGTTATATTTGGTCATGACGTGGTACATGCTTGAGGCTACATAACAATGGGGCTTGGCACATGGTTTTATGTAAGGGTTTATGGTATTTGGATTATGGATTTTTGATGTATTGCTAGAGGACTCTTGTTATTTGTCTTGTTGTATGGTTGAGGTATATGTTGAGTTCATGTATGAGATACTTAGTTGATGAGATGGAATATACATGAGGTGTATGGCATGGTGATGTTGGTACATCTTGATGAGGTATAAATTGGTTTGTTATTGATACATGATTTGTACATGCTTGGTACATTTTTAGAGGCACTTGTTAGTAATCTCGTTGGACATATTTGTAGTGATATTGGCACATGGTTTATGGTTGATGTAGCATAACTATATTGGTATTGGTAATGGTTATGAGGTGTTATGATGTGCATGGTCAATGCACTTGTGATGGTACAAGTTGTGCTAGTGGTTGATGTACATGATTGGTTGATGATATTATTGTGACAGGTTATTGGCATAGGTTGTTGGTTACAGGTTTTTGGTACAAGTATTGCTAGAGTTTTTTGGTTACAGGTTGTTGGTACATGATGATAGTGATAGAGTGACAGTGATAGTGGTTGATTCAATGAAGGTGACAGGTTGTCTACATTTGGCACTTATATTTCAGGGTGGTAGGATGGGGCAAGGATATGTGTTGGAGCCACCTTCCATTTGGAGCTAAAGAACACAAGGAGTTGGATCTTACTTTAGGTTGGAGCCTAATAATTAGGGGGTTGGAGCCAGAGAATTGGGTGATTGTAGCCACATTACAGTTGGAGCTGGAGAACACAGAGGGTTGGAGCCTCCTTCTGGTTGGAGCCATAGAATTGGAAGTTGGTGCTTCCTTGAATGTAATTCTTAAAGACATATAAGAAAATCATTTCGTGGTTTTCTCTCGCATTGGTTTTTCACGTAAAATACTGGTGTATTGTGCATGGTGTGGATGTGTCTATTATTTTTTATTATGTACTAATGGATGTTAATGTTATATTATGTAATAACATATTACTGATGAAATACTGAACATTGTTGAATAAGTTAAAGGAATATACATTGTGGTTAAAATGATTAATAAGTGGTATAAATTGCTCATTATTGATTCACCCCCCCTCTCAATAATCCAACAATGGCTATTAAATTTTGCAGTAGGTATCTTCCTTGTGACACTTTGTAATGATGTTTTTGTTAGACTTTTTCAAGGTAAACATTGGTGACACCATTTAAGATACTACTTCGTGTAATAGTTCATTTGAAACATCCTCGAATTGGGGATGATATAGGTTGTTTGGGATTGTAAATATATTGTAACAAATAAATTGAATGATAGAAATAGTAACACTGAGGCAAGTATAAGAATTTGTATGCACCCCTGGAAAGGACAGTATATGGACCGAATTAGTAAAAACATTCTACAATGGGTGAATAAAAAGGACTACGAAGAAGATATGGGAGACCTAACAAGGTTTTAAAGCATTTAACTTTATTGAGCTAAGAATTAGGAACCCATCAACAATTTCTCCTTTATTTCATGGTATAAACCTACCATGCCATAAACTAACAATCGATGTTAGTGATATACTAATAGACTAACATGAGTAATCATAATAGGCAACATTGTCTGAGGTCTTATTGATTGTATAAGTACCTTCTTAGGAAACCATGAAAAGCTTAAAACCACAATAGATGCACCTTGGAAAACTCAAAAAGGAAAAGGTGATAAAAATGTAAATATGCATGCATAATCTAGACCAACATGAAAATGAAAACAAAACTAGACCTATCAAACTAAACATAAAAGGAAAAAGAGAAAGCATCTCTAAAATTTATAAACAAAAATGAAAATTCATGTGCAAACACACACACACACACACACACACACACACACACACACATTATTGTGTTTTACTATTCTTTGGGTGTGCATTGGTCCTACATCTATGCCACACACACACACACACACACACACTTCTATTTTAACATTTTATTGGTGTGTGTTGGTCCTATAACTATGTTAGTTCAACAAAGCAATAGGGATTTAGGACAAACACATTCATAGTATGTGAAAATAATCTCTCTTGGATTTCCTTTAATTCGAGAGCATTGTTTCCGATATTTTCTACAATAGTAAATGGTCCTAACAATAACTTCTATAATTTAGTATGCTTACTCTTGTATTTGTATACAAAGTAAAAAGAGAAAGACTCCTCAGCTGACTCTGAATAACCTAGCTTTTGCCTTATTTTCATGATATTTCTTTACAACATTCTGTCCTTATTTTAAATTATGAGTTGCAAACTCTCACTACTCTTATAAGGCTATTAATGCTTTAAATTTATGAGTTATTAGACTATTGTCCAGTTCCTTAGTATGGAAGGATAATCAATAAGTTGTAATATCCAAATCAGTAGGTATAATTGCCTCTTGTACATAAATTAATCGAATGTGTCTCACGAGTACTAGTTTTGTTCATTGTCCAATCAATACAAAAGGCATGTGTTAGTTGTAAGTTCCATTCATGAGTATTGTCACCAATAATATTATTCATGATTTTCATCATAGTTTTATTAGTGGATTCAACCAAATTGGCCACATGCTCCTGAATGGATTGAGGAGGTGAGTTGAAAATCGCACTAAAACTCAAACTGGGACTCAGATGCATGAACCATCATTTGCATTGCATCTGGAGCACCAAAATTTAGCTAGTGGGGAACCTATGCTATCAATCCGTCCCCGAAAAACCGTTGGAGTATATTTGGCACCAGGGTTTTGGTCAATGAGGAATAGTGCAATTTCTGAAGAGGAGGTGGATTTTCAAGAACACTATTTCAGGATTTTTGGATAGTGTAGTTGCATGGGCATTTGTCAAACAAAATTGCGGGAGCTTACAAAACTCTGTTATGCTGCTCATTTTGAATTTTATGCCCCCAGAACAAATTGGCCACATGTCCTTGAATGAATTGAGGAGGCAAGTTGCAAATCATGATAAAACTAAAAATGGGACTCAGATGGATGAACTGTCAGCTGGATTGATTCCAGAGAACCAGGTTTCGGCTATTGAGGCCACTCCGCTATCATTATGTCGATCAAAAAACCATTTTTTGGAGTATCTATGGTGTTGGAGCCACCTTTTTCATTTGGTTCAAATCTATTTTAAAAGTCAAATGTCATTTCTTAAGTTCTTTTTCGCTTCATGACATTTACCTACTGAAAATCTCAGTAGTCTTGACATGCGAAATAACGGGGGATGTGATGTTTCGTAAGTTACCACTTTTTATCCTTAAACAAAGGATTTTTCTTTTTATACCTCGAAATATCTCTCTTAGGGAGTTACAAGTCACAAGATTTACAAACCCCGATGTGCGAGGTCGCGAATTTTTCTAAAAAGCTTACCTTAGGTGAAAGCTAAGAGTAAGGCCATGTAAACCCCAGTCAAGTGCTGTCGGGATTTCGCGTCTTGGCATTCACTCTCTCCTAAAACATTACTGCTAAAACCCCAAAAGATGAAGCCACAAAACTTTTACCTAAGTAACCCAGGTTAGAGTCAGGGTTGTTTAGTTTTGACCATGATTTAAGTTTCTCGAGATTTCGTGACTCGGTATACATTCCTCCCAGAAACTATACCTTCGAGGTCCCGATTCGCGAAGTCGCGATATAAATTAAAGCATAACCAATTAAAACACTTAATCCTAGTTACGGCCTTGCTTAATTAAATCTAATCATCGCACTCTCAGGTTTTAGAGGCTCGAAAGGTTAGAGTTAAAAGTCTTGATATGGTGAACACCGAAATGTTGATTTAAATCCTGATTAAGGAATCCAAGCCAGCATAATCAATGTTTAATGCAAATGATAATAATGCATAGTTTATGAGGTAATTTCAAATGTTCCTTGCACCAACTTGTGCCATGAACCGTCGAATTTTATGGCATTAATTGGAAATAAGGAGAAACGACAAAGTAAGGATATAGTTTTTATTGCCAAAATCTCTATCTAAATATGATTGGACTGTTCTTTTTCATAAGGACATCGATATGTTAAATGATTGAAGATATATATCTGTTGCTTCCTATTTTATTCATAAAGTTCATTTCTATCCCGCACAGAGAAGTTTTTTCAGTAAGCTAATTTTTATATGTATACGCATTTTTATTGCAGAAGAGCTAAGTTACAATCTCCTGTCATGGCCCCATGAAAAGCATCCAAGGCAAGCACTAAGGTTTCGGGACAAGGTTATGATAATGTTTCAGACACTTCACCTCAAAGAGTTGATTCCGTATGAACCTGGTCATACGCCTTAGAGGTTTTGCAATCAGATGTGGTGAACTATTGAGACGATTCCAGTGACAATGAGAAAGATGACTTGACTACCAAATACAAGATTGTCATCCAGGTGGAGATGCACAAAGTAGCAGCTAGGCCACGCCTTCTACCTTACTATGACATGATCCGATGGGCACTAGATCATGTAGACATCCCTACCAAAACCATCATCAATGAGAAGAAGGTCATTGTTGGGACCTTTAGACCAGAAAACTTACAAACGATGTACAAGTTACCACCCACGTCGGACTTCACACACAATGCAGAGTTTCTAGAGGGTTTTAAACAGAAGGAATGCGAGTTGTACGCGAAACATTTATCTGATTTGATCAAGGATTGGGTCTCACACCCAACGAAGTTTAGGGAAGACAACAATGGAATTTATTCCATATCCTCTTTGGAAACACAGTTCAAATACGTAGCGATGATGACCTGTAGATTGTATGGGAGGGAAGTCACCATGCATTTTTCCTCCCATGGGTGCCTTTGATATACACAGTAGTAGAAGGCTCTTCTTTTGACTGGGCCAAAATGTTATCAGATAGTCTGACTAGTCGGATTAAAGAATATCGGACGCAGAAAGCGAGCGGGAAAGCTACTTCATTTTTATGTCTGCATACCTCATGGATGCGGTATGTTCCCTGATGCCTTTTCCCTTGATGAATTGGAGCTGGACTCCATCGGATGCTGAGCCAGTCCATGTATACCATTCTAAGCTTTGGGAGGACAAGGCTTCAGATTTCATATACGAAATCTTCAACTGGGTAATGGTATCGATGCATGTTGCCATCTTGGGTAATCCGCCACCTAGGATATTGGATAGCATCACGACAAATTTAAGTAGAGTGGTCGATTGGTATGTGGAGAAAGAATTTTAATACATCATGGTTTTTGGTGCTTCCGTCCCTCCGCATGCTTTACCCTTACTTATACTCGATAGGCTGGCTTGTCGTGAGATCGCCAGGAAAACCGTAATTGGCGGTATAAGTAAAGAATTGAAAGAATTTTCAAAAAATGTATGGCCACCTTTTCCTATTCATATAAACACCTATTCATTATTAGACTTTAGGCATGTAAAGGCTGAGGCAGCAGCCCTAGAAGATATAAAGTTGGTTCACATCGAATTAAAGAAAAATGATCCACACAGGGTCATGAGTAATCATTTGGCCAGCTGTGGCCTTAAAAGATTTGAGCATGAAAATTTGCCTCATGATGATATTTTCCAAGGCACGACATCTTATGACGAGGTTTTGGCTTGAATACAAGCCATGTCACCCGAAGAGAGGGCCAATGTTGTCAGATTCAAAGAGCATAGGTGGAGTTGCCTTCCTCCAGTGTTACGGGGTGAGAATCCAATGACCGTGGAGGTGCAAAAAATAAAGGCTGAAGGCTCCAAAGATTCAACACCCAGCCAAGAAGAACAATAGGATAAAGAAGAGAAAGTTGGGGGCCTGAAAAAGGAAGCCGAGGCTTTCGTTCCTCCAAGCGAGCCAACTTCGATCATTACTCCTGGGAAATTTTCTAAGTAGGTCGGCAATCCCATCACCTCCATTAACACCCTACAGTCTGCAAAGGAGGTGCCAGATGCAAGTAGGATTTTGGGTGAAAAATTGACACCTATATCAGTAGAAGAGCTACCTCCGAATGAATTCTTCTTCGATAAGCATAGGAAAGTGGTTGTGAGACAAGAACTCTACCAAGAGTTAGGTACTGTCTCTAAGAAATTTAAAATTATAACTAATGGGAGAAATATGAAAAAAGAAGAATTCACGATGCAAATAGCAGGAACATTGGGGGCTTTCTCCATGGTGAACCAATATTCATTTGGGACCCTAAAATATCATCTAAAATGAAAAAATCATTTGATCAAGACGCTAGAGGCTAAACTAGCTACAACAGAAGTTGTTGCTAAAGATCAGGCAAGTGCGACTTTAGAGAAAGCAAGAGTAGAAGATCAAAAATAAATCAAGCGGCTTAAAGTCGATCTCAAACAGACACATTTGAAGGTTCAAACGAGTCAGACTCAGATAAGCCAATAGGGAGAATTGATAGACCAGCTTCAGGCCAAACTAGAATTCGTCGAAATCCAGGTAATCGATATCAGGATATTTCAATCCTAAGCGATACAGATCAGAAAAAGGTTATCGGCGGCACAGCAGGGTCTGCTTGTTAAAGTAGAAACAATTCAAAGCAGCTTCCAACTCATTGATCAGGTGTTGGAAAACCTCTCTGTTAAAGAAAGGGAAGCCGAATCAGCTCGGGTGGCATTCCAGGAGGCTATTATAGCCACAACGAGAAGGGAAACAAGTAGTAGTTCTAGTTTTTCCATCGCAGAGCAGACTAGGGGTAATATCTTGTTGAAAGAATGGGAGTGAAATATATCTGAAGGTAGACAACAAGCTATGAAGCTGAGGAAATCTTGCGAAGAAATTTTTGGTTTGTTAAGTGAGATTTGTTTGGGTTCCGATGGTGAAAGTGGCATGGAGATACTGGGTCAGATCAATACAGCTAAATATATGCTAAATATCAAGGAAAATGAAGAAAGAGAATTAGCCGAAATATCACAAATAACTCAAACAGACATAGTACAAATAGACAAATGGCTAATTAAATCAAGTATACTATTATGCTCTATCAATGCCAAAGATCAACAGGTGGAAGGAAAGTTGCTGCTATTGATGAAAGACTGCTATATTTTTGAGGCAAATAATCAAGTAGAGCCATCTAAGTTGATATCATAGCTGGTAGAGAAGTGCGTTATTTGCACGGAGCATGCGAAGAGGCAGGTTTTGGGTACCAAATGAGAACAGAGATAAAGAAATGAAATGTTTCGACTACTTTGATTGTAACTGAAAACCTATGGAACTATTGAGATTCTAGCGCACAAAAATTTGTATAAATATACATTTTGAAGAAAGAAAAAAAGGGTTGGACCTTTCTGATTAATTGTAATAGAGTCTGTCTCCTTTCGAGAATTAATACAAAGCAATCCAAAGATTCCTAATTCCATCACTACTGTGTTATGAGTTTGTTCTCTCTGTTATTTCATATTCATTCGTATTTCAATTATATACATCTGATGAAGGTTGCATTGCAATTTAGTAAAACTTCTACTGCAGTGATTAATATTTAGCTATCTATTGTTTATAGTCTTTCCTTTGTATGGGCTACTAGCAGGTACAAGACCTGTGAATCTTTAGGTTGTCATATTTTATGCTTCATTGGATCATTTCTTATCTTATTTTCTTCTTTTGTTTACAGAGTGAGATTCTCTTTTGATAGGATCCTTATTTTATAAACAACTTAATGTTTTTCCCATAATTCATACGCCATTTATTTCAAATATAACGCAGTTACAGAAAAAGGCCTTTGGTTTCCATTATGTTTTTAATATTGATTTCTAAAGTTCTCTTTTATAAAATCAAATTTATACAACATAAAAACTTTCAGATTTCTTTAAATTTTTTTGTTCCTCTATGAATGTCCCTGTTGTAAGACAACCCAATATTGAACCCGGCTTGACAAATCAAACCCACATCACTTTAAATATCTTTGATACCATACTTAAAATGGCTAACACCCAGGTAGAGCTTGAACGTTCATGGGCTGCAATTGAAAGGGATATAAACATCTAGGAATAGTTGGAAGCCAGACAACGACAACCTAGAAATCAATCCTAGCTTCCTTTCCCGAAGGTATACCCTCCTCCCTTTTTACATCTTACTAACTTTCAGATGCCTAGACACTGTACTTTTTAAAGCCTTAAGTACAGACTCTGGAACAACATCTTTTTGGCGCCGTTGTCGGGGACGAAGTTACGAAACTTTTTCCTTGGGAAGAACGACATATTTTCAAGTTTCACCCTTTGATAGTGAAAAAAGAGTGAGCACTTTCTAAATGATTTTCTTATCTTTCACTTGGAGACTCTATGTATAGGTAAGCTGGCATCTGGTCGAAGGAATACCAGACAAAACCCAGAGAACAAGCAAACCACGCCTGTTTCAGATACTGAAAAAATATTATAAGCTAGAGGTTCTCTTAAGCCTACTACTGCAGTCTATCAACTTAAACACCCGCAGGCTAAGACCAAAAGTTCTTGTGAACCTTCAAATTCACATAGTACACCTCTCAAAACCACTAATTCATTTTTATTCAGCTCTGTGGTTAAAAGTGAAATCCTTCTGAAAACCTCTGTCAAACAGAAAGGTAAAAACCCGGCAATAAATTTATCAGTAGTTGATATCCCACCGACTCTCCTTTCATAATTCCCAACCTCACCAAGTCTCGAAGAGTATACTATATAACCAAATCTCACACCCACGAGATCCCCTGATTACGTCTCTTGCAAATCTGAAGATCCAATTCCTTGCATCTTCGTTCACTCGTCTTCGCTTCTCTCATCTCCCGAAGAACCTAAGAATCTATTTTTAGTCTTCTAGAACCCGCTATATAACACACCCTATCCTGGTCAGGTAATACCAATGGCAGCCGCTGGAGGAGGAGTGGGGGGCCAAGTGCCTCCCCCGCCCCCCATGGTTTTCACTAAAGTGGCTGCGAGATATGCACCTTTAGTCCTACCTGCGCCTCTTCATGACCTTCCTAAAAATTATATAAAAAATTTACCAAAATTTACAGGGGAAGGGGACTTAACTGTGGCCGAACATATAAATTTCTTCGATCAGTTCGCTGATATTCTAGGTATGGAACACGAAGATGTTTATTCGAGATTATTCATTCAAACTTTTGAAGGATAGGTATGAACCTGGTTTCGAAGCCTACCAGCAGGGTCTATCCTATCTTACGATTCCTTAGAAGATGCCTTTCTTAGACAATGGGGTGAGAGAAAAGACCACTTATATTATCTAACTGAGTTCAGATGTTTAAAGAAAAGGAATTTAGAAACAGTTATGGAATTTATCCAAAGATTTAATAAACTGTATAATAAGATCCCAACCGATGTTAAACCCTCCCAACCTGTAGCCAAAGTAACCTTCGCAGGAGATTTCAAACCCAACTTCGCCCTTCTCTTAAGAGAAAGGCGGGGGGCTACCTTAACTCGAATGCAGGATGATGCTGTGGAAATTGAGTCTAACATAATGGCCTCTAGTAAGTTGAAAGATAGGATAGAAATGGGGAATAGAGAAACCATACGTTTTAGGGAATAAGCGAGACCCTCAAGATCTAATAGATCTAGAGACGACAAAATGGATGATATGGCTAGGGTAATTAAAGAATTGTAGAATAAGATTTCCATAATGGAGCTAGACCAATCCAAGAGTGATCCTTTCATTAAAGGAGAATTCAGAAGAAACCCCAACCCTCAAAATCAACAAAGGTAGGTTAAAAATGAAGATCATAAAATCCAAACCCCTTTAAAAAATGAAAATTTTATAGGAGGAAATGACCTGGAAGATTTCAAGGGACATGAAGAAGATGTGACAAATTTGGGTGACGACTGCATTCAACCCTATGTAACTAAAGAAGATTATGAGAGGTCATTGAACACACCCCAACCATCAAATGAAGAATATGATATAAACAACAATGACTTTGCTGTATGTCAAGAAATGTCCGATTCCATGATAGTTGGGGTCCAATCGAGGTATAACTTGAGGTTTAAAAATAAACCTACGTCGATTCCCCAACCGAATAAAATTCTCCCTAGAGGTGAAATATATGTGCCTGCCCCGAAAGAGACTGAAACATAGAACAAAAAAACAAAGGAGACAGACTTGTTGAACCTCAAAACGAAGGAAGTTGAGACCCAAACTAGGGAAATCAAGACAGTTGAGACACCCTCACTGGTAAGAAATATCATGAGTAATAAGTCAGCTCAGACAAATAAGTTAGAGAAGAAAGAGCTCAAGGTTTTAAGCAGAGAAACGGACAAAGGTGGCGGTGGATTTAGTGTAAAAAATGAAATAAATAGGATCAAAATACCAATTCCGCTGGTTGAATTAGCAAAAAAACCTGCATATCAAAAACAGATAACCAAGGTGATAGGTTGTTCGGATCAAGAAAGTCAATCAGACGAAATAAATTTGGAAGATGACAAGCCAAATATCACTTTCGGTTCACATTTTGAGGGTGCCAGAGACACTGTTGCCCCTTTCTATATCACCCTAAATGTGCATGATCGACTGCTGCATAACTGCATGCTAGATTTTGGAGCTTCACATAATGTGACTCCCAAAGATATTATGGATAGACTAGGCCTCGATATCACCCGACCTTACAAAGATCTCTACTCCTTTCATTCAAGAAGAGTCAAGTGCTTAGGTATGATAAAAAATTTAGTAGTCACCCTTACACAAGTCCCAGTCAAAAGTGTTCTGATGGATGTAGTTATTGCTGATATACCCCCAAAATATGGATTACTATTAACAAGGTCATGGGGAGCCAAACTTGGGGGATCCCTTCAACTGGACATGACTTATGCCACAATTCTTGTATTTGGTGGGCAACTTACTAGGTTATACAGGGAAACGAAGTTAGCCTATACCGTGAGCGATCCTCAGAATCCTAACAATTTTCCTGTGTACATTGCTGATCAAGATCTAGGAAATTGTATTTTGTCTTTTGATGATGGTATAGATAGTTGCACAAAAGAAAACTTCATAGACGAGAAAGATTTCGAAAATATGCATAGCACACGGATCTATAATTTTTTTTTTGACAGTGCTATATCATGTGAAGGAACCGATGCAGGAGTACTTTTTGTGGCACCTGAAAATAGGTTTGTCATCCCTTTTTCTTACAATATTCAATGGGATATAGATTACGCTAACAATGTATGTGAATATGAAGCTTTAGTATTAGGATTGGAAGCTGTCAAGAACATGAACATAAAAAACCTAGAAGTATATGGAGACGCTGAGTTGATTGTCATATAGGTGAATTGACAATACCAGGCCAAACACCCGAGATTGAGAGCGTATAGAAATTGTTCCTGGGATCTAATGGAAAATTTCTTCTCGTCTGTAAATATCCACTTCATCCCACATGCCAAAAATTTGCAGGCTGATTCGTTAGCCAAGGAAGCCTCGACGTTCACTCCCCCCACAGCTTTTAAATTAAAATACCATATAGAGGTAAGGCACAGACCATCCATCCTGAACAACATACAACACTGGAAAGTTTTCAAGGATGATGAATAGATTAGGAAATTCCTAGAAGGAGTGGGTGACTTTTCTGAAACTCACATTGATCAAGAGAATCAAAATGATCACATGTGGATCATGCAGGAAGGAGAGGACCCTCAGGATTTCCGAGAGAAAATTGCCAACCATCGCATGTTAGTTTTAAAAAATAATCAGATTTCAAAGGGACTAATCCCCCTGGAGAGACTTTTCGATCAAAATGACATGCATTTAAAATCTACTCTTCAACTCCAACTAGAAGAGGTTGAATATTGTGATATAGGGACAAAAGAAGAACCCATGATGGTGAAAATATCAAAGTATCTTCCTCCTAAGGTGAAAAATAAGTATAAAGATTTGCTTGCATGATATGAAGATGTTTTCGCTTGATCTTACGAACAACTTAGGACTTACGAAACTACCATGATTGAACAGAAGATACCTCTTGTTAGCGTCATAAGTCACTCTTGGATTGCTTGCAGAAGAAGAGCCCAACGCCCATCAGTTTTATGTCACGATAGTTTTAATGGGTGATCAAATGGGTAGAGACTCGAGAAGATATTGCTCTAACTCGAGAACTGAGTCCGGTATGTAAGGAACAAAGGAGGTCTTGATCCAACTTCAGTCAGTGAGCTGATTTAAAGATGAGCAAGTTGAAGACTTTGTGAGAGGAGTGAGAAAACTACCTCAGGCAACAGGCCTTTCAACAGTTTGTAGAAGAAAAACTCTGAATGCAAGATCCTCTTGGTTCATGGATTTGAGAAACTGAAATGGGGACTTGACTAGATCCTCTAATTCCAATTCGTTCAACGCTAAGAAAATCATAGGGACCGATTAGAAACAATGCAACTGTTACAGTGATCCAACCTACATCATCCTATAACAGTTACAACTCGACTAGATCCTCCAATTCTGAGCTTCTCTAACACAATGTAAACAAAGACGTGAAAGAAACTGACATTCATAAGGCAAGAAGTCTCAAAAGTCCATGTATAACCAGAATAACAGTGCTTCATTAAAGTTTTACAACCGGGATTCTTGCTCAACCATTGATGATTACAAAATGCAAAGACTGAGACTATATACTCAGAAAAATTCTCCTAACAGAGGCGTGCTCAGCCATCCAAGGCGTGGTTTCCCTTCAGTCAAACTCAGACGGATATTCTTCGTCAAACGCCACCTTAACTGCACATGGATCCTACAAGGGTAGTAGCTGAGCCATTAAGTGTCGAGTTAGCGTGTGCAGACCTCTCTGGCTAGTCGAGGACTCGACATGGCTTCTTTGGAAAAAATCGGTACACAGGACCCTCTCGGGCCGA
>SNQJ01S0051984.1:18040-31350 GCA_010110895.2 Picea sitchensis | reverse complement strand
CTCTCGGGCCGATAGCTTGCTAGATCCTCCATACCTTACACTTAATGAGTGAGGAGAGGTTTCAACCACCCCCTCTCACCTTCATTTACTCCAAGTGAGAACCAGGATTGAGGTCGAATCAGATGGCACCTGGAGATCGCGATGATCCCTTCTGCGACTAAACTCGACGCCTTTGACCCCTTTTGCACAACTCTTTTTATTTCCCAAGTGACCATGGGCTGTGACCCCACATTTATTTTCAAAGGTGCTTTCGGCGTTCATGAATAGGAAGGAGCTGATCCTTTCTTATCATAGTTGCAATGAGCGAAACGTCGAGATGGATTAATTGGGTGCCACACGTCCCTCTCAGATCTGATGGTCCTGAACTTACTCGGTGATACTGTGGGCCCGGGTCCTGGATGCTCTTGGCACTTCGCGCCTCGGGGATATGAAGGAGATGCTCCTTGTGCTTCGAAGTCGCAATGGGCGAAAAGGTGAGGAGCCCAATCGCATGCCAGGTGTCCCCTTTGGATGGACGGCTGAAACTACTCCGTGATACTGCGGGCCCAACTTTGGGCGCCTTCGACGCTTCAGGGTTTCAAGATGCAGAACAACATGGAACCCTTACCCATTGAACTCCCAAATTCCAAAATGCCAATGTGACTAGATCTCGCGCCACACGTCCTTTGGATGGACAACTGCTATCCTTTCCTGCACGCAATATGGGTGCTATCCATAATGCTAGTCTCAGCGCAACTCCGCTAACCGTGATTTCCCGCCAATCGCCGATCTGCTCTTATGGACGAATCTGGACCATCGACAATATAATTTCTCCTGCTTACTTGCTTGGAAGCCTAAAACGATATTTTTCCATGCTGCGCTTGGGCGCTTCTCATGCAACTTGCAGACCTGAATACTCTTGTGCCCAGGACAAGAATTGTTACTAACACCTCTGAAGCCTAGTATCAAACCCTTTAGGCAAAAGCTTAGACAAATCAACCCTATCTTATTACCCGTAGTCGAAAGAGAAGTCAAGAAGCTTTTAGATGTGAAAATAATAGTACCATTGAGATACTCCGATTGGGTGGCAAACCTGGTCTCTGTTAGAAAAAAGAGTGGAGAGATTAGACTCTGTGTTGATTTCAGAAATTTGAATAAATCTTCCCTAAAGGACAAGTATCCTTTACCTAAAATGGATCATGTCTTAGAAAAGATAGTTCGAGCAAATAGGATGTCTATGATCGATGGTTTCTCTGGGTACAATCAAATTGTTGTAAATGAACAAGATAAAGAAAAAATAGCTTTCACTACACCCTACGGTACATTCATGTATAATAAAATGCCTTTTGGTCTAATGAATGTAGGTGCCACTTTCCAGCGTGCTATGGATATCGCTTTCGTCGGTGAAAGAGACAAGTTTGTAGTTATCTACCTCGATGATCTAACCATTTTTTCTAAGTCTGACGAAGATCATTTAATACATCTCAAATAGACTTTTGAAAAATGTCGCAGGTTCGGTCTGTCTTTAAACCCTAAAAAGTCTCACTTCGCCATGCGAGAAGGTAAACTCCTGGGCCATATTGTGTCCCTAGATGGAATTAAAATTGATCCCAGCAAGGTTCAAGATATAGACACAATACATATTCCTATAAATGTAAAGGAAATCCAGTCATTCTTAGGAAAGATAAACTTTTTGAGAAGGTTTATCCCAAACTTCGCTAAAATTGTGAAATTAATCACAGGTATGTTAAAGAAAAACAGTGAGGTAAGATGGACAGCAGAGGCCAAAGAATCATTTGCACGTATCAAGAGGGTTAGAAGCGAGGCACCTGTACTGGCAAGCCCCGACTATTTAAAGGATTTTCCATTTTCTCATTTGCTTCTGAGCACACCATTGCCGCGGTGCTCCTCCAGAAAAATGAGGAAGGTTTCGAACAACCGATAGCCTTTTTTAGCAAAAGTCTCAGAGACATGGAACTAAAATACGATATAATGGAAAAACAAGCATATGCTATGGTAAAGGCATTAAAAGATTTTAGGACTTATGTATTGCATTCCAAGATAATCATGTATGTACCTACTAGCTCTGTAAAAGACATTTTAGTGCAGCCTAACAGTGATGGAAGAAGGGGATGATGGCTTGCAAAAATTCAAGAATTTGATCTGGAAATAAAGCAGATGAAGCCGGTAAAGGGTCAAGGTTTGGCTAAACTCTTAGCTGAATCCAATTTCAGATCCCTCAGCATAAATAGAATACAGGGATGTGGAGAATATGAAGATATGAACGAGCTCTACGAACAAACAAGTGAAGTCAGAATCAAAGAGAAGTTTACATCCTCTGACTGGTACAAAAACATAGTATCCTACCTACTGACTTTGAAGTGCCAAAGTGATTTATCTCCAGTCAAAGCCAGAATGCTAAAACTACATGTGGTCAAATACTGTATATTTGAGGGTAAATTGTTTTGGAAGGACCCACTTGGTTTCCTGTTGGTTTGTCTAGTTGAATCTGAAACAGAGGAGGTCATAAGCAAATTTCACGAAGGTGTGTGTGGGAGACATCATGCTTGGAGAGCAACAACTTATAAAATCCTGAGGGCAGGGTGTTATTGGCCTAAAGTTTTCTCGAATGTAAATGCCAAAGTCAGGGCTTGTGACCCTTGCCAACTATTCACAGGCAAGCATAAACTCCCATCATTACCTTTAGTTCCAGTCAAAACAGAGGCCCCTTTTCAGCAGTGGGGACTAGATTTTATAGGCGAAATTAACCCCCATTCCAGCGCTCAACACAAATGGATCCTAACCGCCATAGATTACTTTACTAAATGGGTAGAGGCTATTCCTACCAAGAGGGCTACAGATTCGGTGGTAATATATTTCCTAGAAGAAAATATTTTATCTATATTCGACTGCCCCCGAAAGATAGTAACAGATAATGCTCAGGCTTTTAAATCTATGGCTATGATCAGTTTTTGCCAAAAATACAATATTGTACTCGACCATTCTACGATATATTATCCCCAAGGAAATGGACTAGCCGAGTCTTCAAACAAGAGTCTGATCAACATAATTAAGAAAGTGTTGGAAGAGAACAAGAGATCTTGGCATGTACATTTAAAATACGCACTATGGGAAAATCAAATTGGCACAAAAAAATCCATTGGCATCTCTCCTTTCCAGATGGTATACGGGACTGACGTGGTATTACCTATAAACTTAGCACTTCCCGTAATGAAACTATGGCAAGATGAGAAAGAAGAACCAAACCACGTCACAAGGAGAATAAATTAGTTGATCGAATTACAACAACACAGGGTCGAGGTGGACGAAAGATTGCAAAAATATCAAGACGACATGAAAGCGTTATTTGACCGTAAGGCAAAAGACAGAGATTTTCTTCTAGGTGATTTGGTCTTAAGATGGGATGCTGGGAAGCAAGATTCGGTGAAACATGGTAAATTCGATCATATTTGGTATGGACCATTTAGAGTCGCAACTTTGGAAGGAAAAAATTCATTTTTATTAGAAAATCTGGATGGTAAAATCTTCAACACCCCTGTCAACGGGTGTTATCTAAAACACTACATGAAATAATTGGTTCTCCAAGGTGTTCCATTGTATATACTGGTTTGTATTTGCTTTCTATAAATAGAGATACATGGTTTTCAAATACATTTAACTCTTTTAAAGGACACGCTTTGTGTTTACAAGATTTTGGTTTGCAAACTAAATGAACAAAGGGAGAAAACAGAAGGTCATGTATCGAAGATTTGCATTCGCCGAAAATAGGTGACAGAAAAGGTTTTTCAGTTATTTTAAAGATGGTAAGGTAAATATATGAACTCCTAAAAATTTTGTTCCTTAAGAAAGCAGAGATCTCCAAAACATCATAAAGGTATCATAAATCTAATGTTTTTACTAAATTGATTATTAAAAAGTACAGTTACTTGCTCTGGATCCTAATAATTTTAACTTAAAACACAGATAGGTGGTAGTTAAAACAAACAGAAAAGTGAAGCATCTCTGGGGAAGGGTTTTCAAAAAAGCGGTTTTAATTTTCGACCGCTGCTCCTTAGCATACAAACATTCTGTCTGTCACCTTTCTTTCGGTCTTCAGATTTGTCTTCTTAAAAATGGCAAATGTCTTTTCGGATTTATATACGTAGGGAGAAGAGATTATGTTTAAACTTTGAAAGCTGTAAGTGTGTTTTGGAAAGAAGGCTAGTCTTCACAACTCCTCTATCTCTAACTAAACAAGTTATGCATACGTGGATCCTGACGTTTCTAGGTTTTTCAACAATTTCGAAGGATTAAGGCTTACTTGAAGGAAAACCCCCAGAAAAATGTTTCCCCTTTTTTCTCCCTACAGACCAAGGTGTTGTGAAAGTCAAAGGAAGGTTGGCACTGAGTAATCAAAGTAATTTGAAAGACCTACATTGCAAAATATTATGCAAATATCACCCCTCATACAATCTGATTGCCCCCGCTTCGTATTCTAAAAAGAAAATTATAAGACAGATGATGAAAGGAAAGTCATATATAATTGTACATCTAGTCTGAAGAGATGATGAAAGGAAATTAAGAAATGATTGTGCTCGTCTCAGCATTTAAATGCATAAATACACTTCGAAGTGGTGAAAGGAAATTCAACAAAAAAAGGGGCAGATAACTTCACCGGGGTACTGAATAGGCCCGCTAGCTGTGAAGCAATATCTGAGATATCTGTAAGGTTGTTATACATGAATTTCACTCAGCTCTGGTAATCAACTTTCTCGAGACTGGATCCACATCCTAAGTCTAGATGGGACTCCTCGGTTAAAAAATGCAATAAATTTCGTTGGGTGTAAGCCAAAAATTGCAAGATCTGTTGAATTTCCTAGAACTGTTTTGATTTGTCTTAATGCAGACCTAAACTCAGTAAAGAGAAAGAGAAAGTTGTGAAAGGGACTGTAGCTGAGTGAGAAATATATTTGAGTATTGAAAATCCTTATAGCAATGAAAGACAAAAATCTTTTCTTCCCTTTGTTTATCTTTTCCCTAAAGCAAGTTTCAGAGAAGTGAAACTAGTGACTCCATTTACCCAATACAGGCACGTGGTCTATTGTTCTTCCCGCCTCACAGGAAGACGAGATCCCTAGTTGGAGCCACCTTTTTCATTTGGTTCAAATCTATTTTAAAAGTCAAATGTCGGTTCTTAAGTTCTTTTTCGCTTCGCGACATTCACCTACTGAAAATCTCAGTAGTCTTGACATGCGAAATAGCGAGGGATGTGATGTTTCGTAAGTTACCACTTTTTATTGTTAAACAAAGGTTGTTGCTTTTTGTACCTCGAAATATCGCTCTTCAGGAGTTACAAGTCACAAGATTTACAAACCCCGATGTGCGAGGTCGCGAAATTTTTTAAAAAGCTTACCTCAGGTGAAAGCTAAGAGTAAGGCCATATAAACCCCAATCAAGTGCTGTCATGATTTCGTGTCTCGGCGTTCACTCTCTCCTAAAACATTACTGCTAAAACTCCGAAATACGAAACCATGAAAATTTTACCTAAGTAACCCAGCTTAGATTCAGGGTTGTTTAGTTTTGACCATGATTTAAGTTTCTCGGGATTTCGTGACTCGGCATACATTCCTCCCGGAAACTATACCTTCGAGGTCCCAAGTCGTGAAGTCACAATATAAAATAAAGAATAATCAATTAAAACACTTAATCCTAGTTACGTCCTTTCTTAATTAAATCTAATCATCGCAATATCGGGTTTTAGAGGCTCGAAAGGTTAGAGTTAAAAGTCTCGATACAGCGAATGCCGAAATGTTGATTTAAATCCTGATTAAGGAAGCCAAGCCAACATAATCAATGTTTAATGCAAATGATAATAATGCACAGTTTATGAGGTAATTTCAAATGTTCCTTGCGGCAGCTTGTGCCATGAACCGTCGAATTTTATGGCATTAATTGGAAATAAGGCGAAATGACAAAGTAAGGATATGGTTTTTATTGCCAAAATCTCTATCTAAATATGATTGGATCGTTCTGTTTCATAAGGACATCGATATGTTAAATGATCAAAGATATATATCTGTTGCTTCCTATTTTATTCATAAAGTTCATTTCTTTCCCGCACAGAGAAGTTTTTTCAGTAAGCTAATTTCTATATGTATACGCATTTTTATTGCAGAAGAGCTAAGTTACAATCTCTTGTCATGGCCTTGCGAAAAGCATCCAAGGCAAGCACTGAGGTTTCGAGACAAGGTTCTGATAATGTTTCAGACACTTCACCTCGAAGCGTTGATTCTGTATGACCCTGGTNGCAATCAGATGTGGTGAACTGTTCGGACGATTCCAGTGACAACGAGAAAGATGACATGACTACCAAATACAAGATCGTCGTCCAGGTGGAGATGCACAAAGTAGCGGCCAGGCCATGCCTTCTGCCTTACTATGACATGATATGATGGGTGCTAGATCATGTAGACATCCCTACCATAACCATCATCAACGAGCATAAGGTCATTGTTGGGACCTTTAGACTAGAAAACTTACAAACGATGTACAAGTTACCACCCACGTTGGACTTCACATACAATGCAGAGTTTCTAGAGGGTTTTAAACAGAAGGAATGTGAGAAGTATGTGGAAAGTTTATCTGATTTGATCAAGGATTGGGTCTCACACCCAACGAAGTTCAGGGCAGACAACAATGGAATTTATTCCATATCCTCTTTGGAACCATAGTTCAAATACGTAGCGATGATGACCTGTAGATTGTACGGGAGGGAAGACACCATGCATTTTTTCCTCCCATGGGTGCCTTTGATATGCACAGTAGCAGAAGGCTCTTGTTTTGATTGGGCCAAAATGTTATCAGATAGTCTGACCAATCGGATTATAGAATATCAGACGCAGAAAGAGAGTGGGAAAGTTCTTCATTTTTTATGTCCGCATACCTCATGGACGCGGTATGTTCCATGATGCCTTTTCCATTGATGAATTGGAGTTGGACTCCATCTGATGCTAAACTAGTCCATGTATACCATTCTAAGATTTGGGAGGACAAGGCTTCGGATTTCATATACGAAATCTTCAACTGGGTAATGGTACAGATGCATGTTGCCATCTTCGGTAATTCACCACCCAGGATATCGGATAGCATCACGACAAATTTAAGCAGAGTGGTCGATTGGTACGTGGAGAAAGAATTTTCATACATCAGGGTTTTCGGCACTTCCGTCCCTTCGCATGATTTACCCTTACTTATACCCGATAGGCTGGATTGTCGTGAGATCACCAGGCAAACTGTAATTGGCGGTATAAGTAAAGAACTGAAAGGGTTTTCAAAAAAGGTATGGCCACCTTTTCCTATTCATCTAAACACCTATTCATTATAAGAATTCGGGCATGCAAAGGTCAAGGCAGCAACCCTAGAAGATATAAATTTGGTTCACATCGAATTCAAGAAACACGATCCACACAGGGTCGTGAGTAATCATTTGGCCAGTTGTGGCCTTAAAAGATTTGAGCACAAAAATTCGCCTCATTATGATATTTTCCGAGGTGCGACATCTTATGACAAGGTTTTGGCTCGAATACAAGCCTTGTCAACCGAAGAGAGGGGCGATGTTGTCAGATTCCAAGAGCATAGGCAAAGTTTCCTTCCTCCAGTATTATGGGGTGAGAATCCAACGACTATGGAGGTGCAGAAAACAAATGCCGAAGGCTCCAAAGATTCATCACCCGGCCAAGAAGAACAATAGGATAAAGAAGATAAAGTTGGGGGCCCAAAACAGGAAGCTGAGGTTTCCATTCCTCCAAGAGAGCCAACTTCGGTCATTACTCCCGGGAAATCTTCTAAACAGGTCGGCAATCCCATCACCTCCATTACCCCCCTACAGTCTGCAAAGGAGATCCCGGACGCAGGTTGGATTTTGGGTGAAAAATTGACACCTATATCAGTAGAAGAGATACCTCCAAATGAATTCTTCTTCGATAAGAAGAGGAAAGTGGTTGTGAGACAACAAATCTACCAAGAGGCAGGTATTGTCTCTAAGAAATTTAAAATTATAACTGATGGGAGAAATATGAAGAAAGAAGAATTCACGACGCAAATAGAAAGAACATTGGGGGATTTCGCCATGGTGAACCAATATTCAGAAAAGACCCTAAAATATTAGATAAAACAAAAAAATCGTTTGATCAAGATGCTAGAGGCTAAACTAGCTACAATAGAAGCTGCTGCTAAAGATCAGGCAAGTGCGACTTTAGAGCAAGCAAGAGTAGAAGATCAAAAATAAATCGAGCGGCTTAAAGTTGATCTCAAACAGACACAGTTGAAGGTTCAGATGAGTCAGACTCAGATAAGTTAGCAGGGAGAATTGATAGACTAGCTTCCGGCCAAACTAGAATTCGCCGAAAGCCAGGTAATCGATATCGGGATATTTCAATCCCAAGAAATAGAGATCAGAAAAAGGTTATCGGTGGCTCAATAGGGTCTTCTTGTTAAAGTAGAAACAATTCAAAGCAGCTTCCAACTCATTGATCGGGTGTTGGAAAACCTCTTTGTTAAAGAAAGGGAAGACGGAGCAGCTCTGGTGGCGTTCCAGGAGGCTATTATAGCCACAATGAGAAGGGAAACAAGTAGTAGTTCTAGTTTTTCCATCACAGAGCAGACCAGGGGTAATATCTTGTTGAAAGAATGGGAGAAAAATATATCTGAAGGCAGACAACAAGCTATGAAGCTGAGGAAATCTTGTGAATAAATTTTCAGTTTGTCAAGTGAGATTTGTTTGGGTTTCGATGGTGAAAGTTGCATGGAGATACTGGGTCAGATCAATACAACTAAATATAAGTTAAATATCAAGAAAAATGAAGAAAGAGAATTAGCCGAAATATCACAAATAACTCAAACAGACATAGTGCAAATAGACAAATGGCTAATTAAATAGAGTATACTATTATGCTCTATCAATGCCAAAGATCAACAGGTGGAAGGAAAGCTACCGCTATTGATGAAAGACTAGTATATTTTCTAGGCAAATAATTAAGCAGAGCCATCTAAGTTGATATCACAACTGGTAGAGAAGTGCGTTATTTGCACGGAGCATGCGAAGAGGCAGGTTTCGGGTACCAAATGAGAATAGAGATAAAGAAATGAAACATTTCGAATCCTTTGATTGTAACGGAAAACCTCTGGAACTATTGAGATTCCAACACATAAAAATTTGTATAAATATACATTTTGAAGAAAGAAAAAAAGGGCTGGACCTTTTTGATTAATTGTAATAGAGATTGTCTCTTTTTGAGAATTAATACAAAGCAATCCAGAGATTCCTAATTCTGTCACTATTATGTTATGAGTTTGTTCTCTCTGTTATTTCATATTCATTCTTATTTCAATTATATACATATGATGAAGGTTGCATTGCAATTTAGTAAAACTTCTACTGCAGTGATTAATATTTATCTATCTATTGTTTACAGTCTTTCCTCTGTATCGGCTAATAGCAGGTACAAGACCTATGAATATTTAGGTTTTCATATTTTATGCTTCATCAGATCATTTCTTATCTTATTTTCTTCTTCTGTTTACAGAGTGAGATTCTCCCTCGATAGGAGTCTTATTTTATAAACAAATTAATGTTTTTCCCATAATTCATACACCATTTATATCAAATATAACGTAGTTACGGAAAAAGGCCTTTGGTTTGCATTTTTTTTTTAATATTGATTTCTAAAGTTATCTTTTATAAAATCAAATTGATACAGCATAAAAACTTTCAGATTTCTTTAAATTTTGTTGTTCCTCTATGACTGTCCCTGTTGTAAGACAACCCAATATTGAACCCGGCTTGACAGATCAAACCCACATTGCTTTAAATCTCTTTGATACCATACTTAAAATGGCTAACACCTGGGTAGAGCTTGAATGTTCATGGGTTGCAACTGAAAGGGATATAAACATCCAGGAATAGTTGGAAGCTAGACAATGACAACCCATAAATCAACCCTAGATTCCTTTCCCGAAGGTATACCCTCCTCCCTTTTTACATCTTACTAACTTTCGAATGCCTAGACACTGTACTTTTTAAATCCCTAAGTACAGACTCTGGAACAACATACGACACTAGGGTTTTGGTCAATGAGGCATAGTGAAATTTCTGAATAGGAGGTTGATTTTCAAGAACACTATGTCAGAAATTTTTGGCTAGTGTAGTCACGTGGGCCTTGGCCAAACAGACTTGCGGGAGCTTATAGAACTTCATTATATTACTCGGTTTGGATTTTATTCCCCAGCACCAAATTGGCCACATGTCATTGAATGACTTGAGGAGGCAAGTTTCAACTCGCGATAAAAGTCAAACCAGGACTCAGATGCATGAACTTCCAGCTGCATTGGATCTAGAGAACTGATTTTTAGCTAGTGGGAACCCTACTTTATCATTTTGTCGATTGGAAAACTATTTTTTGGAGTATCTTTGGCACTAGGGTTTTTCTCAGTGCTTATTACATATGTTTGAAAATTTAACAACTTGTTAGGCTAGAAATGGCATGGAAAGTGAAGTCATGGCAAGGAAAGGAAAGTGAAGGAATGATAAGTGAAGGCATGGAAAAGCATGGCATGGCATGGAAATTGAAGGCATGGCAAGGAATGGAAAGGAAGGACATGGAAATGCAAGTGAAGGAAAGGAAAGGCAAGGCATGGACAATGAAGGCATGGCATGGCATGACAAGGAATGACATGACAAGCCATGTCATGGAAATACAAGGCATGGCAAGGCAAGTGAAGGCATGGCATGAAAGGCATGACCATGCGAGGAATGGAAGGAAAGTGAAGGCATGGCATTGATTCACTCTTGTTACTTTTATACTATTGTATTTTCACCTCTCAAGAATTTTTGTCTTGTTTGAGGCTTCACGAGACTTCTCCAAGGTAAAACACATCACTAGCTCACTTGTTCTGTTGATATAGCTCCCTCATGAGTGTGTGTTTTCCTCTAGTTCATTTTTTTACTTGTGGCGGGGTCCAACAAAGCTCCAAAGGAAAAAATGTGTCATTGGTTTCTCTGTTCCACTATTGTAGCTTCCAAACTATTTAATTTTGGCCTCCAATTTTATATTTACTTTGTAGTGGATTAGGAAAATCCCTTGAGGGAAAAACACATCACTTGTTTCCTTGGTTTTCTTCCTCAACTACCCAATTAGGAAGACTAGTTTAGCTTTTAGAAGGTGTTCTTGTTTTATAAATTCACATGTGACCCATAATGTATTGATTCAATACACGTTGTGTGGGATATTCTTGGACAAACCACAACTAGTGGGATGTACAATCGACATTATAACTAATTTATAATCATTGGAGAATTTATTCAATGTATCAAATCCTATGTTTAACCTCTAGAAGTCTCATTTCCTACGTCAAGCATTTATTTGAAAATGCATTAAAAGAACATGTACAAAGAGGTGATCAATAAAGAAAATGAGATATTATTGACAATGAATGAAATCTAGATCTATGAATATTGTGATGGAAGAAGGATGGAACATTTCATTGGTTCTTGGTTTCTCGTATTTATTTCTTTATTTTTCTATACAATATTTTTATTGGAAACATCTCTTGTCTCACACCTTGTGATTTTGATCCCTTCATTCCCTTGTTACTCTTATATTTTTACTTGGTTTTTACAGTTAGTATTATCCTACAAAATGGTGAAGAAAATTGTTTTTCATAGATCTGTATAGTGCCTAACAAATTCAATTTTCCTTGGGATTTGTGCATAGTTGTGACAGGTTTTAGGCACACTAGTTTAGCTTCTAAGAGGTGTTCTTTTTTTATAGATTGTGTTATATGCACATGCATGTTGTAGGCATGCATGTGCCATCATTAAGAGTTGATTTATATTCAATGTTTCTTCTATTTGTGCATGCATGCTATATTGTTAGATGAGGGGATATATCCTTAGGCTAGTAGGGTTCACTACATGTGGATTGTATATTCTAGGAGGAGGGAGTAGGCCCCTAGGAGGTGCATGGATTCACATGTTGCAATATTCTCCAGTTGGGCATGCACCATTCCTCATACATCTATCCATGTAGGTAGGTACACTAATTAAGGTGATTAGGGTTAGGGTTTGACCTTTCTAGTTGGAGCTCTCCCTTGCATGAATTTAGATACATTTTAACCCCAAGTATTCCTATTGTATAAAGGATATGAAGGTAACACAACTATGTATCTTAGTATAACTAGGTTTTGAGATATAATTATTACTCAATATAACTATGTTAGCAAGGAAAGTGAAGGCATGGCATGGAAAGGCATGGAAAGGAAAGACATGGAAAGGAAAGTGAAGGCAAGGAAAGGAAAGGAAAGGAAAGGAAAGTGAAGGAAAGACAAGTAAAGGAAAGGAAAGTGAAGGAAAGGAAAGGAATGGAAAGTGAAGGAAAGGAATAACAATGGATGGAAACTGAAAGAAAGGAATGGAAAGGCATGGAAAGTGAAGGAAAGGAATGGCAAGGCATGGGAAGAAAGGGAAAGAAAAAGAATGGAAAGGCAAGGCATGGAAAGACATGGTAAGGTAAGGTAAGGAAAGTAAAGTGAAGGCATGGCATGGAAAGGAAAGGCATGCCGACGAAAGTGGAGGAAAGGAAAGGAAATTCATGGAAATACAAGGAAAGTAAAGGCACAGAAAGGAAAGTGAAGACCTGGAAAGGCATGGCATGGCATGACAAGGAATGGGAAGTGAATGTTGATTAAGGTTGGTTATCATTGATGTCAACCCTTGAAGAAATATCGATAGCACAAAGGTTTGGGTAATGGACCCAAGTTTGTTTGATGTAAATATGACTCATTATTTTCTTAACATGGTTGATAATAAGTAGAAATGTATGAAATCAAAAGTGGTCCCCTTATGGTGAAATCCGTCATGGGAAGACGCTTTGCGGATTGAGTTGTCCTAGAAGTATGGTTAGAGAACCCATGCTTATTTGTGGAATAATGAGATGAAGGTTAGTGAATTTGTCAATGAAACTATCCTAGATGGATATTGCTTGTCATGCCATTTCTGGTGGTATGTGGAACGTCACATAACTCCTCACGGTTAGAGAGTTATGGACATGAGAAGTTGGAGAACCCATGTTTGGGTAATGGACCCAAGTTTGTTTGATATATAATGGTATGAGTTTTGATATATTTGCAGGTAATACTATTCTATATGTATAGTAAATTTCATTCCATTTCTGGTGGTATGTGGAACGTCACATAACTCCTCACAGTTTGAGAGTTATGGCCTTACGAAGTTGGAGGACCCTCATATGTCATCTAGAAGCCCCAAAAGGTCAAAG
>SNQJ01S0051983.1:158243-175058 GCA_010110895.2 Picea sitchensis | reverse complement strand
CATCTCCATAAAACAACCAACATGGATACTTGCATCTTTGTTAGAAGCACGGTTAGAACAATCCATCTCCATAAAACAACCAACATGGATACTTGCATCTTTGTCGTCTGCATGGAAAAGTGATGTTGAAAAAGATTATTAGAAAGTGGAACCAGTAAACAATTTAGTCGAATATATTACTGTCCAAGAAACTCAAGTTCTGATTGTGATTTAGGGTTGCGATTGGAAGATCATTTGTCAACAAATTCTGATTATGAAATTGAAAAGCAATACCATTTGACTGCGTTTGTAAAAGCAATGCCATTTGACTGCGTTTGTAAATCCTACATGACCTCTATCCGAAGTTTTCAGTCTAAAAATGTTTTGTTGTTGAAGGAAAATGAGAAGTCTGGCATCACACTTGATCCCAAATTGGAATATGTCATATGTTATATGTAATTGCAAGATTCAATTAATTTAAAACTAGTGCTGATACATGAAGAAAACATTCATTGTGAATGAAAACACTATTTTCTAGGAAAAGCACAGACAACATGATAACATTCATTGATCATTGAGATGGATAATTCACCGAGGAGAAAGGAATCACACTCCGCCCTGCATATTAAATAGGTTTAACAAAACATATTCCTTCCTTTAGAACCCAAACTTCCCGGAGGATCCAAGCTCGCAGCCTTAGTCTATGGTTATTATATTCCTTTAGCTAAATCCTCTGTTATTTTAGTCGTTTGTTAATAATAACAACCCAGATTTGTTATTGTAGGAACTGTACCATCTCATTTTCCAAACAGTAAATCATGTATCCTTTGTGAGAAAATGGCTTGTATTATAGCAGCACTGTATAGACAACATCGTAGAGATACTTAGAAAATTCTCCAATACATAAATCAATCAATGTATATAATTCATATAAAAAAATCCAACAAAGCAATCATTCTAGTGGAACACATGTTAGCGAAGTCATACATGGAATTACACAAATTCAAGTCATATGCAAGGTAGACAATGTTAGTACACCCGATGAATTAGTATTATAAATTTAAAGGGTTGTTCAATATGAAAAAAGTGTAGGAACATTTCATGACTAACTTTGTGACTATAATGTTCATGCTCAGTTTTGGGATTGGTGGTATGAATTTTAAGAAAACTTTTATGCTTGTTTGGGGGTTTTTCGGGAATACAACTGAGTTATGAATATTACATTTCCTCTATCTAGTTTTCTACTATACCTTGCAATTGAGATATATGGCTATGGTTTATGTTGTAAATTCCTAGGGTTTGAATCCATTGAAATCCTTTAACAACAACTACTACTCCATGATTGGAAAGACAAGAAGATCAAACCTTTCTCGTTGTCTCAATGGTGGAATGCACTAGTTCGATCCGGATAATTGAATCTTCAAATAGAACTAATGTGAAATATAATCCAACCACAAAATCTTGGGAAATGATAAGGAGATCAAAGGTTAAGTTATAGTTCCCAACACAACGTTGGGTCATTGGTGTGGTTGTGAGAGTGTTGAGATGTTCACCAATGTTCCATTATTGCATGTGTTTCAAAGTGATAAAGGTAGGTGCTAAGTCTCAGGTAACTTTGGTGGAATAAGCACCTTCTAGACTTGGCACTTGAGTCAAAGGACTTGACATGCTTCTTGAAGCATTTCTAGAAAAAATGGTAAGTAACCATGGGAATATTCAAAGTCTTTATTTTTATTTCACATTCTTGTCACGTTCTTTATTAATAATCAGGATGGTTCTCGTAAGACTACACAATAGTTACAAATAAGTGTCCTTATATGGAGGTTTATGAAAAAAAAATGTTGGTAGCTTTTGGTGGCAGAAATTTACTTTCTCTTCACGGGGAATGACAAATCATTGTATGTAGGTGGATGGGTAATTCTATTAAATGACAACTATATGAAGGTGGTGCTCTTAGAGGAGGTTTATATTTCAGTTAAATTTCTAACTAAAGTGAACATCATTATGTAGCTGAAATATCCAGAACATCTTCTTGATACACGATTTACTTGCTTCTTCAAATCTCTCAAAGGACTCGTGATAATCAGACCTTTTAAAGAGAAGGGACATACATTTACAAATTTTTTTGATGTGGGAATGTAGAATATTGTCTTCCAGACTTAATATGATTAATGGATTAAGTAGATAGTTCATTACATCACTTTTTATGGTCATTCGTTACCTCTTCTGGATATTTTGGGCTATGGAGTTATTGTGGAATATTGTTCAGCCTCAGATGTGACATGTTATGAAGCAGCTTTAGACAAAAACAAGATGATGAAACTTCATATGACAAAGTCTACCATCTCCCTTCGATAGACATTAAAAATACTATTGATGCACCCCAACTCTTGCTTTCCCTTTTTCTCCTAATAGAGATAAGATTTTATTTCTCAAATGTAGGGATTTACCTCCACTTCCAGAGCTTGCAAGACTGGAAGAGAAGCTTGCTAGAATCCATATTGATAAGAAATTGTAATACAAGAAGTCACGTGTCATTTTATAGTGGAATAGGGATTCAAAAAAAAAAATGATGGAAGATGACACTATAGGACCAAAGATTGAAGTCTTTGGCTTCCTAGATGGTGCAAAGAGAAGATTTATAAGTTTGTAAGAGTCAGGTCCAACTCTTAATTTTTTTTATTTCCCTGAAGTACATAGTAAATCTATTGTTTTGAGATCTACTATCTTTTACAGTTATTCACATGATCTTTGTTTCCTTAAAGGGAGTTATAGTTCCTTAAAGGGAGTTATAGTTGTACATTTCTCCTATTGGATGTTGATTGCATATGAGTATGTGAAATGATTGTTTTGTAAAGTGCAGTAGAATATGGCTGAAAGAATGCATTTATATAGTAAAGAAATAAGAACTGGAACAAAAGTAACTACATCTAAGTTGATTTAAACACCATGGAATCTAGAGTGGATCAATGACTATTTGTTTCATTTTTAACAAACATATTTGACATGATACACAAACGTCTTGGACACAT
The DNA here is from genome assembly GCA_010110895.2 of Picea sitchensis. Lineage (NCBI taxonomy): Eukaryota > Viridiplantae > Streptophyta > Pinopsida > Pinales > Pinaceae > Picea > Picea sitchensis. The sequence continues at coordinate 172,047 of SNQJ01S0051983.1, read as the reverse complement.
GTTACCAGTTGCAACATACTTTTTGTGAGCACATTGAGGCACGTCTTGGACACATGTTACCAGTTGCAACATACTTTTTGTGAGCACATTGAGGCATGTTTTGTGAGCACACTGAGGTAGTCACCTTTGGAGAGAAACATGATTATTGTAAGAGAAGCATTGTATGTGAAGTAAGAAAGCACATTTTTCATACTTGAACCTTGTACATAGTTGGAGATTTTATCAACTTGAGGAAATTGATTCATTGTCATATTATTTATCCAACATTGTTGACAAGGATTTATACTCTACATAAAATTCAGATCTCAGACTCTCATTCTTATTGCAACGTGTGAGTTTATTTATGACCTATAACATCCTAAAGTCAATCAATAAAACACTTTGGTATGAGATGCCAACATGAGTTTATTTATGACCTATAACATCCTAAAGTCAATCAATAAAACACTTTGGTATGAGATGCCAACATTACATCAGTTTCTAGATTGTTCTTAAGGGTTCTTCAATATTGATTTCACTACAGGTTGTGGTCTCTTTCCAAGCCTAAATAGTGAACATCAGTTTCTAGATTGTTCTTAAGGGTTCTTCAATATTGATTTCACTACAGGTTGTGGTCTCTTTCCAAGCCTAAATAGTGAACACTTTTAAGGGTAAGTTTTCTTCACTGTTCAAAGTAATCTCACTATGTTCTTGAGTCTTGATCCTTAAATACATGATAATAATGGTGGATGAGTCTTGAGCACTGATATATCACTATCTTCTCTTCAATAATTGTGGATGTATCAATTTTACTATTTGGGATGATTCAAATTCACTATTAAATACATGATGGTAATATATTCAAGTCTAAGTCATTTAAATATGATAAGGAACATGTGGAAGATGCATCTTGAATAATGGTATAACTCCTTAATTCCTAAGTTGGTATGATGTTTGAATCTAATGTTAAACTTATAATGAATATACTATGAATGCTTATCATTTTTATTTTCTATTCATGATTGATAATGAATATACTATGAATGCTTATCATTTTCTTTTCTATTCATGATTGAAACATGATCTAAAAACACAAGGGGCATATCTGTCATAATTGCGGGTAAAATTAAGGGTGATCTAAAAACCAAGGGACATAGTTCAAAATTAATGGATTAATCTAGTCCTTACAACTTGCATTTTATTTCCATGTCCACTTGGTACTACTAAGAAGCCTCAGGTTAAAAGAGCATTCTCGCATGTAAATTTGGATGATTACTGTGTTGAAAATATGTGTTCCCTTTGATTGACTTCTCATTGTTTGGGTAATTACCTAATGGTTATGATGATACGTGGTGACAATCCCCGGTGATTATATTTGGAAGGTTGTTCAAAGTGCTTGTTGGTTATTAAATTTGGATTACCTCTCATGGTCATAATTTAAGTGTGGTTGACAAAAGGGGTGGATCAGTCTTAGGCCATTATTTATTGATGATCAATACAATTTTTTTTATCCTTTATAATCTTTTACAACAATAGTATATGTTCCTTTTCTTTGGTTATCATTGCGAATACATGATATCTCGCTATGTGATTCCTCAACAATAGATTCTTAATCCTTGATATCTCATTTGGATTAAAATGATATTTATTATTGCAAATCATGGATGCTATGCTTGGATTTATTGGTCGTTATTTCAATTACAACTAGACATTTGTTTCACTCCCTCGTTAGCAATTCATGACACATGGTTCATTGAGCATGAATCATTTTATTTCAAGCATATATTATATAGGTTTAATAATAGGTAATTGATCCCCTACTCACACACAAGTTTCCTTTAGTGCAAGTATTGAGGAACATGATGAGAGCGGGTAAGAATTAAAATGACTTGGATTGAGATGTGAGGGTATGAATTAACTAGGGAGTGCTCAAAATTTTGTGATCAACAAATGAATTAAGGAGTTGAAGTCTTGGAGACTAATATGCACCTAGTTTAAAGAGTAAGAAACTTGTATTCCATGCTTGGAGAATGTGAATCTAGATGATGGGGGCTTAACTTACCAGTATATTCAAAAAACTTTAGCACATTGATAAGGAGGAAATGATTACTCCTTGTTGAGTTAGATTAGACTAACAAACTTAACCAAGTATATCCAATGGATGTTTAATTATGAATTTGTGCTTTAGATCCAAATCTAGTAATTATGAAACCTAGTAAATTTGATTTTGTCGATGAATCATGATAGTTTTGTACCCTACATGTGATATATGTTTAAAGGATTATCATTTTTATGATTTTATATTATCCAAAGCTAGTAATTATGCAGACTATTAAATTTGATTTTGCTGATGAATCATGATAATTATTTACCTTGCATGTGATATGTGTTCAAAGGATTATCATTTTCACGAGGTTATGTTATATATGGTTCCAACTTTCATGTTGATGTAATACTATATTGTTATATATTTTATAAATATATGTGGAGGTTACATTTCTTATGACAATATCTCCTGATGTGATGACATCATGTAATTCCATGAAAATATTTGTGATAAGATGTTTCATGATGACATGTAGGAGCATGTGGTGACATACAATGATTTTGTATTCTCATGATGACATGAAAGAGTTATCATGTGGATTCTTTCTTTGAGATGTTGATATTATGACTAATGCATTGACTACATGTTGTGAGGTGGTGATTGTCATGTTTTCCACCAGTGTGTTGAGAGGGTTGGTTTATTTGATGATCTTGTGGGAACCCATAACCAAGAAGAAGAATATTACAAATAACATGTTATTGGCTAGGGACAACCCAATATACTACTCATGTTAGTAATTCTTATGCCTTGTATTGGAGTTTTCATGTTGAAGTCCCAAAGAATGGTTGGAACATTGTTCATCGATGGTGTTGTAACTTGTGGGATTGAAATTTGATGCCAGGGGATGTACCTGGTTGTTGTGGAGGGAGTTTAGGATATCCTTTCAAGATACTTGGTGTACGTGAGTACCGATCCATATTCCTTCTTGGATAGTCTGGTAGGCTTAAGCCCAGTTTTGAAAGTTAGGAAGGATAGCTAGAGAGTGCTCGCGCTTCCTCGGTGTTGTGATGTGGACTTTCGATGCCTGATATAGTCACTTGGGCGGCTTATAATAGTTCAGTAAAGGGTGTTGTGGAAGATGTTGGAGTTGATAGAGGGTGTTGAGGATGATATGGTGATCTAGTTAAAAACCTATAAGTAACATAATCAAAACTAACTTCAAGACGAAGTTCCTTGAAGGAGGGGTGTATGTCATGCCCTATAGTATTATTAAATATAAATAATATTAATAATAATAGTAGGAATATAATAATGCTCCTAAAATGGTCATAATGAATACTTATATGAACAAATAATAATAAATAAGTATATAATAATTATCCTAAAGACAATCATCATAAGTACTTATTATGTATATTTGCATAATTAAATAAAATGGTAAAAAAGTAACGAAAATTATGGAGAAACCCTAAAAATATAATAAAGAAGTAAATAAAGGATCCTAGGGGATCTGACGCTTTCCCACAGATTGATGCTATATAAATAGGGAAAAGAAGGAGAACATGACATCTCTCCTTGGCTGAGAAAAAGCTAAAGAATTGTTGGATGGGTAATTGATTAAGGGCTTGGGGGTGAACTTCTATTGAATATTAGATTATCAAAGTCTACGGTTGAGTGAAGAGTCGTCTCCCACTTTGTGTTGCAGTTTTCTAGGTCAAGGATCAAGGTATGCCTATGTTTATGAAGTCACCGGGTTACATGTAAGTTGGGTTCTTCAACACAAGTAAGTTCCTCGGTTCTTTTGTAAGTTGCTTAAATTTCATCAGGGTTTCCTAAATTACAAATGAATGGTTATTTAATTAGGTAATTTATGGATTTATCTTTGTTATAATTTTGGGTAATTTATGGATTTATCTAATTATTAGAATTTTGGGATATTACAAGAAATTGATGCTAATAGAGTTGGGCATGTGTGAGGCCATGACGTGGTTGGATATGGAATATTTTGGATGATGTGTTTAGGTGTTCGATAAACCTTCCAACCCACCATAGTGGAATACATGACATAGATATGTGGTGTTCCATAGTCAATGCAAGGGTGCATTGTGTATATGTGGCCATGGGTATTGGCACATTGATTTATTGGTAATATTTTATTACATTATAACTTGGTGTGCTAAATGACGTTTATACATGGAATTATAGTTTCATTCCTTTTAATATGAATAGTAGCTAGAAGTGATTGAGTTGTTGGTAAGATACAAAATTATGGAATCATTTCATGAGTTGTTGAAAATGTTGCAATAAAATATAATGTGCATAAATACTAACAATTTGTTTCGCCGAATGAAAATTGAGAAACACTGTGGGTAGATTGGTATTAGATATGGAAATGGTGTAATCCCATAAGGAAGAATGATACCTAAAACTGCAAGATCCAAACATTATGAGAAGGAATCTCATACTTGGGAAATTTGATTTCCTATAAAAAAACAAATTTGAATTAATAAGTGAAATTTCTATGATGATATCTCATGATGATGGTATGTGTGTGATACAACTAAGACAATGGCTATGGAGATGGAAATATCATAAATAAGGCTAGACTGTTATGACACTGAAACCCTATGGTTTCCACAGGTTATAGACTGCTAGCATATGTCAAGTAGTAAGTTGGCACTCTCCTTGCAAGTGAAAACATTGGAAAATGATGGATCACTAGAGGGACAATGTAGCAATGAAGGGGGTGCATAAGCTTGGATGGTGAGTACAAAAAAGAAGAGGAAACTTACAAATTCACATGGTATAGTGACTAGAATCATGAGGGTGTGTTGGAAAAAGGGAACTGAGATGAATTATTTCCCGTGACAAATTTGTGAAGGACATGATAACCATACATATAAGTGTTTCTTATGGTTACAAACTCACTCTTGAATAAATATTGCATTGTGGAGTTGAGGACTCCTGTGGAAAAGATCAATGTTATATGATAATGGATATAACATGTATGTTTTCATGATGGTTTTATAGGGCAACTACATAATGAAGAAATTAACCAAATGATTAGAAAAAAGAGCACCAAAAGGAAACAAAACTCAAGGACAAAGGCATGGAATGAGTAAATTTCAATGGACTTGTTCCAGCTTAGAATAAGCAAAGTGGAGTTGAAGGATGCAATGTAGGAAGCACATTTGCAACTCTTTGAAATTTTGGAGATGTTTAGGAGCCATACATCAGAGTTTAAAATAGGGTCAAATAACTACACCAGTTGGATCATGCCTCATGTGAATCTTATTCTTGGATGTACAATCCTTGACGAAATTGAAAAAACCACCAAATGCTGGTAGATTTTCACTGTAAAACTAATAGAGCATGCCACACTCCTCTTAAAATACCTTTTAAAGAATGAACTTATGGACCATATAGCCACAAAATGTTTCTAAAAAGTAGCTTATTTTCTATGGAGTTTTTCCAAAACTCAAACTTCAAGTTTTTCATAACAAGCCAATAGAGCATGACCTAGGTTGCCCATACCAATTAATCCTTTCCTACATATGACATTCTCTAAAGTCTAAACCAATAATTTTAAGCCTCTAGGAATGGAAATGTACCAATCAAATGCAAACAATGAAGCATATATTTCCATCAAATAAGTAAACAATTGCACAATTTATATTACAACAAATAAATAAACATGGAAAGAATAAGTTGAATGTACTTTCTCTTGCCTCTCCTCATCAAGTCCTTCAATACAAAGTTGGAATTTTTTCTTCCTTGCCTTGCTTTCATTCAAGTTGCTATCCAATTACAGGAAATAAAGTTTCATAATGCTTCCTAACTTATGTTTATATTTTCATCCCACCTATTCCACTGACTGAAGGAATACTTTTTATTTTGGAAGTTCTTTCCTAGTTTTTTGGGTCTTAAACTTCTGGGGCAGTTTTGAGGCCCTAAAAAATGTTTTTTGGGCGTGACACAGTCATGCTATAACACTTAGCCAGAGTGTGATGACACCATGTGTATTCCTCGGATAGTTATTTCCAATGAGCTATCATGCGACTAAAATAGAGATCGTATGCAAAAGTTACGACCCTCAGAAGTTGATGTACCAACTTACCCCATCGGGGTCCACATGAGTTTCGACACTTCATCTCCTCGGCTTAGATTTTTGGAGGTTTATGATTTTCTCATTTATTCTTTATGTTAAAAATTCCTTTGGAACCTCATTGTAACCATATTCTTGCGAATGAGTGTAGTCGTCACATCTCTTCTTAGAGATAACATGCCACCATTCAAGAAAGTTTGTTTTAGTCTGTATTTTTATAGTTTCAACATATTCTCTTTATTGATAGAATTCAATTTTTATTGTATCTCTGTGTATTTATTTTCCATACATATGTATTCCATTTTGTTCCATTAATAAATCTGTATCATTGGATGTCTTGCATTCTCTCATTCCTAAATCCTATATTCAAAAAGTAAGTTTTTAGTCCTACCATGCTATAGAGAATTATTGTGAATAGTTTTTTATACTCTGCCATATAATATATATATAGGAGATGATAATCAAAGAATCCAATTGTAGTGTCTAGAAGAAGTTTCTCTACGAGAAACAATTTGTGACATCCTATGTTTTTCCAAGTCAATGGTTTGTAAATGGGATCATAGAAAATTAAGAAACTATGATATGTTGTTGTTACCTTGCTTCTAGTTAAATTGAAAAGAACCTCCATGGATAGGAATGGATACAACCATTATGGAAAGAGTAAACGATAGCTCAGTGGAGCATTGATAACTTCCATCACCATGAATGAAATTGCTAGGCCTCCTCAACCAACCAAAAGAAGGAGGGACTTGGGTTGCTAAATCATGGCCCAAATAAGACCACTGCCATTGCTCAAACCACTATTGGATATGCTGCTACTCATATTACTAATCATTTTGTAGGATCTTCTATAACTACCTTTGCTTTGGTAGAGCATAATTCAAACAAACAAAATAGAAGGATAAGATGGAAAAGTGCCTAGCATGGATATGGAGAATGTCACTGAAGAAGTTGGCCAAAGTCGGGAGACTCATACTCTAATTCAATTTACCTGAGACTTACCTACGACCTGCTACTCATTTTGTAGGATTTGCTATAACTACCTTTGCTTTGGTAGAGAACGATTCAAACAAACAAAATAGAAGGATATGATGGAAACGTGCCTAGCATGGATATGGAGAATGTCGGTGAAGCATTTGGCCAAAGTTGGGAGACTCATACTCTAATTCAATTTACCTACGACTTGGTGCTAAATACACATGTTTAAGATGCCATTATTGCTCGATTGGCATTCAATCCAGAACTGTAAATCACTTAACATTGGTCCCATGCATGATTTCAACACATCAAGTAAGTTTGCATCATCCATTTACCAAATATCACACGTGTCTGAATTCATAGATAACCCATGGACGAGATGTTGCACATTTGTCATGCATCGATGGCCTATGGAAGAAAAACACTAAGCATCAACCTAGGTAGACCAGAGATTAGAATCATAAAACTATGGGAAACCATTAAACAACTAGTGAACCAAAGGAAACTACAATGTTCAAACCCCTAAATCTTTCCCCACATGATTTTCTCATTGATTACCATCCCTAGAACAACCATTGCCTAATCAATCTAATTTCTATTTATTATTTATAGGTCGGGTGATTGATAAACAATATCAATTATGATCTCGTGACAAGTAGATTTCTTATGCTTGAATGAAATCCCAAATTCTTATTAATATAATGAGTATCATCTCAAATCCCTACTAGATGATTTGCATCATATCTATCCACCCTACCAGCAAACACCCACACCGGGGTAGCTCAAGCCTTTTTATTTGAATTGTTAGCTGAGCATGCAAAACTGTGAGGCCAACTAGATTTGTATGCCATGGGACAATTGATGATGTATTCATTGAGGGTATTCACCATATTGGAATTGTTCTTAATCTGCCATCTCTTCTCCCTACAACCGATTTGCAAGGTAAAGCTATAGAAGAGACCCTTAAAGAACTTTCCTTGCTGGTTAATGAAAACTAAGGTGGAGGTTTGAAGTTCAGTTAAATACACAATAAGTCCCAACTGAATTGAATTAGAGTATGAGCTTCCCCGATCATCCCATGGCTTCATGGAGGAATTTTTCGAAAATGCTTGATTCAAGAGACTAGTTTAGGGATGCAATCGCTCTCTTTGACTAAAAAACTAGAGGCAATATTGATACTTCTGATGTTGTTTGTTTGCACTTGGACACATTCAAAGGTGGAATAAGGGACACCACATAGAAGGATAAACAAAATGCAATTTTCACCGTAGTTACTGCTGAAGGTTTTCAAGAATAATGAAGAAGTACACAACCAAAGTGTTGGGTATGTCTTATATTCTTTTCACGAGTAATAGTGTCACATTTTTGCCTTGTTTTTCATGTTGCCTCGATTTTCATGTCCATTATTGGGCAGTTTTTCGACACATGTTTTTTTCCGATGGTTTTCTATTTCCAGTAAAGGAATTAGGGTTGTTGACTAATCTAGGTCATTGGGTTAGGGTTTTGGATGTCGCTGGATTGTATTGTAAATAATGTATCACCATGAATGAATATAGAATATGCTGGTTTTCCCGATTTGGGTTTCCAGGGGAAAGATCTCTGTGGAATGTTTGTATTTTCCATTGTATCTTTTCTATTCTTTTATTGAAAATCTATTTGCAGTAAATATTGTACAAGGTTAAAATCTACATTTGGTATCAGATCTTTGTTGGCTTCAGGGGGGCACCTTTGTGGTCAAGGGTTTGGCTCAGGACTGTGATAAGCCTTGTTATAGTGGGAGATCTTTGGTATTGATTTTTCAGGTGAAAAGAAATGACGAGCAATTCGAAAATGGAGATCGAGAAGTTTAATGGGCAAAGTTTTGAGCTATGGAAGCTCAAGATGGAAGATCTGTTGGTGGACAAAGATCAATGGATCGTGGTAGATATAGGTACTGCACCTACAAGAACTTCAATAGACGACTAGAAAAAGTTGGATCGGAAGGCGAATAGCACAATATGACTATGTCTCTCAGATTCAGTATTATTGAATGTATCAGAGGAAGCTATGAACAAGGATTTATGGGATAAGTTGGGGAAGTTATATCAGTCTAAGTCCCTAGTAAATAAACTATTCCTGAGAAAGAAGTTGTATAACCTGAGGATTAGAGATGGAGACTCGGTGGAAGAGCATTTGCACACCTTCAATATTGTGGTAAGTCAGTTAGTATATGTTGAGATTAAAATTTCAGATGAAGATAAGTGTATCAGTTTACTTTGTTCTTTACCAAACTCGTGGGATAGTCTGGTTGTGGCCATAGGTAGTAATACAACTGCCTTGAAGTTTGATGAAGTGGTCTCATCCTTGTTGTCGAAGGAGATGAGACGAAATAATATGGAAGGACAGAGCACAAACACATTATTTGCAAGGGGATGCTCCCAGGAAAGAAATAGATCTAAGTTATCAAGTGGGAGATATAAGTCTAAGGGTAGATCTAAATCTCCTAGAATTTTTGTAAAGGTATGTTGGAGATGTGGAAAAGAAGGGCATTACAAAAAGCAGTGTAGATCCAAAGTTGAGAAAAAGAAGGGATCTGAAGAATCTCCTTCTACAGAAGAAAAGACCTCCAGGGAAGGAAGGGATGTGTACTTGGATTCTTCAAGCACACATGAAGATCATGAGGCATGGTTGGTTGACTCAGGTGCATCCTTTTATATGAATCCCCATAGGTTGTCATTCTATGAATATGAAAGGTATGATGGAGGTAATTTTTTCCTAGGTGATGACTCGACAACCAGAATCATAGGTCGAGGAAAAGTCAAGTTGAGGCTCATAGATGGAAGGATTAGAACACTACCTGGTGTTCTTCACATCCCAGGACTGGCCATAAATTTGATTTATGTAAGAAAAATGGATAATGCAGGGGTAAAAATAATATTTGAAAAGGAAACCTACATGATGGTTCGAGGAACAATGGTGTTGTTGAAGGGATTTCATTTTGGAACTTTGTATAAGCTGCAAGTAAGCACTATAAGTGATGGGTTTAATAGTTCCATTGTTCCTGATATTAGAGTTGAAGAAGAAAGAACTCCTACATCCTTTGGAGAAAAGTTTATGATGTGGCATCAAAGACTAGGGCATATCAGAGAGAAGGGTCTTCGACTACTACACAGTAAAGGTATGGTTGAAGGTATGTCTAATTGCTCTTTGGATTTTGATTTCCGTGAACATTGTGTATATGGGAAGCAGAATTGGGTAAGATTACCCTCTGGTGCATCGAGGGCATAAGGAGTTTTACAGCTAGTTCACAATGATGTTTTTGGACCTGTGTCGGTCCCATCATTAGGAAAATCTGTGTACTATGTCTCATTTATAGATGACTTCTAAAGGAATACTTGGATATATTTCCTCAGGAAGGAATCTGAATTATTTGACATGTTTAAAGAGTTTAAGTCTATTGTCGAGAACCGAATAGAGAAAAGAATTAAGGTGTTGAGGACAGATAATTGCAGAAAGTTCTGTGGGAATGAATTTGAAGAATTTTGTAAGAAGTGCGATATAGCAAGGCAGAAAACTACTCCATATACACCTCAGCAGAATGGAGTTGCAGAAAGGATGAATAGGACGTTGATGGAAAAATCAATGTGCATTCTCAGTGGTGCCGGGCTAGGGCAAGAATTCCGGGCAGAGGCAATAGGTAATGCATGTTACCTGGTCAACAAATCACCCTCATCAGCACTGGATGACAAGACTCTACAAGAGGTATGGATTGGAAAGAAACCTTCTTTCACACATCTCAAGGTATTTGGCTGTGATGCATATGTTCATGTTACAAAGGAAAACAAGAGTAAGCTAGATAAGAAGGTTGAAAAGTGTATCTTTATTGGATATAAAGATGGTATCAAGGATTATAAGATTTGGAACCCAGAAACGAAGAAGGTAGTGTATAGCCGAGATGTGGTATTTAGAGAAATGAAGGATGTTGTTAAACATGAAGTCCTACCAAGTAAGGAAGAACCAGAGAAAATAGAGTTTGATTTAAAGGATGATGAAACAGACTCTACAGAAGAACATGAATAAGAAGAAGAAGATCCTCATACTCCAGTATTGAGGAGATCAGTTTGAGAAAGAAGGCTACTGGAAAGGTATACTTCGTCTGATTTTCGTTCAATTTTTTCTTTGTCTATTACTGATGATGATCCTAGAGATGCCAGAGAGGCAGTGGATTAAGAGGATGTAAATCTCTGGAAAAAGGCCATGGACGAAGAAATGGCCTTTGATAAGAATGAGGCTTGGGATCTAGTGGAGTTGCCGACTGGAAGAAATCCCATTGGAAGAAAATGGGTATTTAAAAAGAAGCTGAATGCAGAAGGAAAAGTGGAGAAATACAAAGCTCGGTTAGTAGCAAAGGGTTATTCCCAGGTTGAGGGAATTGATTTTGGTGAGATTTTTTCTCCTGTTGCCAAGTTAACCTCTATAATATTTTTGCTATCTGTTGCTGCTGCATTTGATTTTGAAGTAGAATAGATGGATGTGAAGACAACATTCCTACTTGGGGATCTGGAAGAAGAAATTTGTATGAAGCGACCAGAAGGATTTGTTGTGAAGGGAAAGAAGGAGCTGGTATGCAAGCTGGAAACGTCCCTATATGGTTTAAAACAATCACCAAGGATGTGGTATAAAAAAATTGATACTTATATGTTGGGACTTGGTTTCACAAGAAGCAAAGATGATCATTGTGTTTATTTTAAATTAATTGGTATCATTTGATTTATTTGGTCTTGTATGTGGATGACATGTTGTTGATAGGAAACAACAAGGAGATTATCCAGGATGTGAAAACTCAGTTGTCCTATAAACTTGACATGAAGGATCTCGATGCTTCAAATTTCATTTTGGGCATGGAAATTAAAAGAGATCGAAAAAAGAGGAAACTTTGGTTAAATCAAAGAAAATATGTCGAGACAATATTGCAGAGGTTTAATATGCAGGAATGTAAACTGATCAAGGTTCCTATTCCTGTTGGTGTAAATTTATCTGTGGATCAGTGTCCCAAGACACATGCAGAGGATGATGACATGTCTCGTGTTCCATATGTGAGGGAAGTCGACAATTTGATGCATGCAATGGTCTGTACTAGACCGGATATTGCACATGCAGTGGGAGTTTTGTTCAGGTATATGTCAAAACTAGGGAAGGAGCATTGGACAATAGTAAAAAGGGTTTTCATGTATTTGCGTGGCACTGCTAGCTATGGATTGTGCTACCAAGGAAGACCGGGATTGGACAAAGTGTTGGATATACATGGCTTTGTGGATGCAGACTGGGATGGAGATCTGAATCATGGGAGATCTACAAGCGAGTATGTATTTAACATGTTTGGAGGAGCAATAAGTTGGATGAGAAAAAGACAGGCTGTAGTGGCACTTTCAACTACAGAAGCTGAAGACATGGCATCCACTCATGCAATTAAGGAAACCATATGGTTACAAAGATTGTGTTCAGGTATTGGGTTGGTACAACAAGCTGTAAGGATAGATTGTGACAGTGAGAGTGCAATGTTTTTGGCGAAGAACCCGACTTATCATTCAAAAAAAAAACATATTGATATTCAATATCACTTTGTGACAGACATGGTTGAGGAAAAGAAAGTGTTGTTGATGAAGGTGGACACTTTGAAGAATGTTGCAGATTCATTAACAAAATTTGTGAGCACTGAGAAATTCTCTTGGTGTAGAGGATCCATGGGCATTGATGCCCTGGATTGTTGACTATGTAACCATGTAACCCCATGTATGAAAAGAAAACAACAAGTGGGAGAATGTTGGGTATGTGTTATATTCTTTGCACGAGTAGTAGTGTCTACGTTACACCGGGCGCGCAGGGAGTTCGAGGGAAGTACCCTCGAGATTTTTTTTTGCCTCGGGAAACATGTTGCATATTTTCCCAATTTTTCATGTTACTTCGATTTTAGTGTCCATTGTTGGGTGGTTTTTCGGTACATGGTTTTTGCCGATGATTTTCTATTTCCGGTTAAGGAATTAGGGTTGTTGACTAATCCAGGTCATTGGGTTAGGGTTTTGGATGTTGTTGGATCCTATATGTATATTGTATTGTAAACAATGTATCACCATGAATGAATATAGAATACGCTGGTTTTCCCGGTTTGGGTTTCTAGGGGAGAAGTCTCTGTGTAATGTTTGTATTTGCCATTGTATCTTTTCTCTTATTTTACTGAAAATCTCTTTGCAGTAAATATTGTACAAGGTTAAAATCTACACAAAGAATGAACCATAGTTGAAGTTGATTTAAAATTTAAGTTTGTGACTTTGGTGTCAGTCATAGTCATGTGCGACAAGGCCTCTGCCCAAAATAAAACAAACTCTATGTACATACATTCATGGATGCTACTCATATCTTTTATAATTTACAAAAAAAAAAAAAAAACCAATTTCATTAAGAAAAACAAATATTATAATTATTTAGATAATTAAATTATTTAAAGATAGATAAAATGCTTCTAATTATGATAATTTTTATAATAATAATAATTTTTATTATCTTTAAGATAAATTATAATTATTGTGAAAATAATTTATAATAAATTATGATGATGATGATGATTAACATCCACTAAGACCTAATTGGTCTATCGGACCTTAAGAGGGTAAGTGATTACTTGTGATTATTTAGAATTTTGTTTCTGTGCTCGAAAA
>SNQJ01S0051983.1:142815-154034 GCA_010110895.2 Picea sitchensis | reverse complement strand
GATTGACTTTATCTCTCAAATCAACTTTTACTTCTAAACTTAAAATAATAAAATAAAATAAAATATATTTAAATCTCTTTACATAAAATTAAAATTGAATCAAAGTAAAAAGTGACTCACCTCATTTCAGATGTCCAAATGCTCAACCCTTTGAAGAAGCCAAAAATAATTTCTGAAAATGGTAGAGAAGAGAAGTCCAGAGATTATTCTCGTTCAAAACCCTAGATATATAATCTTAGAAATAAAATATCTCTTAAAAAAAATAAAAAAATAAAAATAAACAGAGAAGTATTATTCTCGTTCAAAACCCTAGATATATAATCTTAGAAATAAAATATCTCCTTAATAAAAAAAAAAAGTATTATATAATTTCAAAACCACAGAGAAAACGACGAAGAAATTTTATTTCCCGTTATAATTATTGTGACAATAATTTATAATTATAATAAATTTGATTATTGTGAATATAATGTAATTAAAGAAAAAACATAATAAATTTGGGAAAAAGAAAACAAATACCTCTCTCAATACATTAGTCAGGATGTAATTATATTTGCAGGTTGTGGAATTTGTATCTCTCAATACATTAGTCAGGATTGTGATTGGAGTGCCATTGACCAAGATGATAACAAATAAAATTCGAATCCATCACCAGTGATAGCAATGCTTAAGCTGTGATAATGGCGGCTCCTGCTCCGGCTCACCAAATCACCAGTAATTTAATGCCACAACAACCCGTTGCCCAAGAAATACTCGCACGGGCCTCCAAGCTCCACATAGCATAAGATAGCACAGCACAGCAGCGGAAACAAATAGCGGAGCTCCTGCGAATACTTCACAAACTAGCGACATATTTTTACAATATACAAAAATCTACTCTCTAAGCTATATTTCAACCTTTTGGAAAGCTGAAACTATTTTCTTGCAGAGCTCTGTGGGTATGGAAGTCAACTCTAGTTTTAAGTTGAAACTATTTTCTTGCAGAGCTCTGCGGGTATGGAAATTTTCTTGCAGAGCTCAACTACTTCGTCAAGTTCGTTTAGTGCAGTATCACATCGGATTCGAAGCCTCGTCGTGAATATGTTGAACTAAAAATTCGAAGTCTCTTCGTGATATCGTGACATGACCTGCCAGTCACTTGCCACTTGCGTGACCAAATTAGGAGTCACTTGTCTGAATGTATCGCCACGGTGGTGTGCCAAATTCACTATTTACACATTGTAGCTTTTTTTAATTACATCTTTTTCCGTTTAATAATTTATTTATCTTTTAAAGATAATAAAATTTATTATAATTTGTTTTATTTATTTTTTAAATAATAAAATTGATTATAATTTAATTATCATACTTTTCTATATTTCTCATATTTATAAGAATGTTTTCATATTTCTGCACTGAAATATTTTATGAATTGTTTTCCTAAAAACTAAAATATTTTTTTATTCATTTTATTAATATATTATCTTGTATTCTTATTGGTTTGATGGATAGTGATAGGATTAAATACCCCTCCTGGAGGGTATGATATTTTTCAAATATTTGTTAGATCTAAAAAATTGATTTAAAAATATGAAAAAACAATATTTAACATTGGTAAAAAATTATGGGCATTTAATTCTATAATCTAAGGTATTGACACTTGTTGTTGGACCTCCTTCTTGAATCAAGCAAAGTAATTAATTGATTTCAAGAATGGCATGATGCACTCAAACTTTGCTACACCTAATCACTCTGGCCAACCACTTCACCATCATTCTCCATAGCCATGTTGGTCATTTTGCCATCTTATCCTTCTATTTTGTTTGTTTGAAATGTGCTTTACGAGAGAAAAGGTAGTTATAGCATATCCTACAAAATCAATAGTAATACTAGTAGCAACATATCCAATAGTAGTTTGAGCCATGGAAGTGGTCTTCTTTGGGTCATGATTTAACAACCCAACAACTCCCTCCTTCTATTGGTCGATTGAGGAGGCCAAGCTAGTTCATTCATGGTGGTGTCAGCTATCAATGTTCCACTGAGCTATTGTTTACTCTTTCCATAATGGTCATATCCACTCCTATCCATGGTGGTTATTTTCAATTTAACTAGAAGCAAGGGAACAACAACATATCATAGTTTCTCAATTTTCTATGATCCCCCTTTACAAACCATTGACTTGGAGAAACATAGGATGTCACAAATTGTTTCCCATAGAGAAACATCTTCTAGACACTACAAACAACTACTTTGGTTATAATCTCCTATATCTAACTTATCTGGCGGAGTAGAAAACACTATTCATGATAATTCTCTATAGCATGGCAAGACTAAAAACTTACTCTTTGAATATATGATTTAGGAATGAGAGAATGCAAGACATCCAAATGAGGATTCAGTTTCTTCTTGTTGCTCCACTCGACTTCAAAATGGTTCATCCTTTGGCTGTGTACTTCTTCACCATTCTTGAAATCCTTTGGTAGGAGCTACGGTGAAAATTTCATTTTGCTTATCCTCCGATGTGGTGTCCCTTATTCCACCTTTGACGGTGTCCAAGTGTAAACGAACAACATCATAAGTATCAATATTGCCTCTAGTTTTTCAGTCAAAGAGAGAGATTACACAACTCTCCACATGTTTGAATCCCTAGACGAGTTGCTTGAATCAAGCATTTTCGAAAAACTCCTCCATGAATCCATGGGATGTTCGGGTCGAGGTTGGACTGATCGGGGAGACTCATACTCTAATTCAATTTACCTGGGACTTATTTTGTATTTAATTGAACTTCAAACCTCCACCTTAGTTTTCTTTAACTAGCAAGGAAAGTGCTTTAAGGGCCTCTTCTATAACTTTACCTTCCAAATCAGTTGTAGGAAGAAGAGATGGAAGATTAAGAACAATTCCACTATGGTGAATACTCTCAACGAATACATCATCAACTCGCCCATGGCATAGATATATAGTTGGTCTCATAGTTGTGCATGCTCAACTAACAATTCAAATAAAAAGGCTCGAGCTACCCCATATGTGTATAGCATTAGCATCATAACTATTCAAAGGATGAGTGTTCGTATGACTCCCCAACAGAGGTATCATACAAAGTACCTAATGTCGATTGTAAGCGGACTTGCCTTTAACTAGAAGGTGTTCACCAAGAGAAAAATCACTTCTATATTAGCGAAGAAAGGCCTAAACCTAATAAATCATAGTGAACTAGTCGTAGGAATAGACAAAAGAGATGGAAACCTAAAATGAGTTATGTAAAGAAATTGAATTGAATTGGGTGTTTCCTTCACATTTGTATCGGTCTTGATTTTATAGAATCAACAAGATGCTAATGTTTAAAAGGGAATACAGTGGCTAATGCTTGGTGCATTGAGATTTAACCTAAAGTTAGTGAAGGGCCTAGTAATGGCTACAACATAAATAAATCTAGTTTTGAGGGGACCAACTCTGATCATTTTCTTGATTTCCCTATATCTTTACCATATATAACAAGTGTTGGTGCTAAATACACATGTGTTTAACATGCCACTTTCACTTGATTGACATTTAACCCAAAACTATAGGTTTTCATTCAACATGTAGATGTAGGTTTGCATAAATCACTTAACATTGGGCCCATGCATGCATTCAACACATCAAGTAAGTTTGCATCATCCATTTTCCAAATGTCACACATGTGTGAATTCATGGGTAACACATGGGCGACAAGTTGCACATTTTTCATGCATCGATGGCCTATGGAAGCAACACACTCAACAAGAATCTAGGTAGATCAGATATTATAATCCTAAAACTATGGGAAACCATTGAATGCCTTTGGAACCAAGGGAAACTACAATGTTCAAACCATGACACTTTCCCCACATGCTTTTCTCATTGATTACCATCCCTAGAACAACTATTTCCTAATCAATATAATTTCTATTTATTATTTATAGGTCGGATGATTGATAAAAAATATCAATTATGATCCCCTAACAAGTGGATTTCATATGCATGAATGGAATCCCAATTTATTATTAATACACTAAGTCTCATCTCAAACGCCTACTGGATGATTTTCATCATATCTATCCACCCTACCAGAAAACACCGCCAAGAGAGTATTCAGGTATTTGTGTGGCACAAAAGACTATGTTATATGCTACCAAGGAAAACTTGGAGGTGATAGTGAATTACATGTACATGGCTTTGTCGACACCGAATGGGCTGGAGATATGGATTGATGGAGGTCGACTAGTGGATATGTCTTCAAGATGTTCGGTGGAGAAATTAGCTGGATGAGTAAGTGACAGGTGGTCGTAGCCTTGTCAACAACAAAATATGAATGCATGGAAGCAACTCATGGAAGAAAAGAAGCAGTATGGTTGCAAAGGTTGTTCTTAGGAATCGAGTTTGATCAGAGAGCTATGAAGATAAGTTGTGACAGTCAAAGCACAATATTTTATGCAAAGAACCCAACTTATCATTTGAATACTAAGCACATAGATGTACAATACCATTTCGTGAGAGACATGGTGGAAACCAACAAGGTGTTGCTGGAGAAAGTATACATGTTGGAAAACATAGTTGACTTGTTGACCAAGTCTGTGAGTGTTGTGAATTTCTCTTGGTGTAGAGATGCAATGGGCATTGTTTCCCTGGGTCTGTGAATGAAACTTCAAAGGTCTCCTGGTTTCAACAAAGAAGGCAACAAGTGGGAGAATGTTGGGTTGTTATATTCTTTGCAGTGAAAGTTGAGGTGGATCGACTAACAGTCAAAGTCGAAGGTCGAGGTGGTTCGATTGGGTAAAGACAAAGTCGAGGTGGATCAACAACAAGTCGAAGGTTGAGGTTAGTCAACCGAGTAAAGTCAAAGTTGAAGGTCGATGTGGTTCGACATGGTAAAGGCATCGACAACAAGTCGAAGAGGTCAGCCAACAAGAGATCGACAGGTGGGCGTGTGGCGATTGATTGGAGACCGAATGAAGGTTAGCTGGTAGTCGACGGGTAATCTGACTTGGTAGTCGACTGTAACATAATCTCGAGATTCACACGATTTGTAGCCAATGATCTACATGGGTCTGTGACTATTTTTGGGCACCTTTTCTTTAGTGTTTTTCTTGTTGTAAAGCCTATAAAGAAGGTGTGTTGTAAGGCCATAAAGGATAATCAATGAATCTTGAATATTTAGATGATGAATGGCCAATCACCAAGAGTCTGTAATTTAGAGGTTGTTGGTCATGTAGATGTAAGTCGAATTGGATATAGGGTT
This sequence comes from Picea sitchensis, assembly GCA_010110895.2. NCBI lineage: Eukaryota > Viridiplantae > Streptophyta > Pinopsida > Pinales > Pinaceae > Picea > Picea sitchensis. The sequence continues at coordinate 148,795 of SNQJ01S0051983.1, read as the reverse complement.
GTTCTTGTGTAAGCAAGAGGGTATGATGTCGATTTTGTCTTAGGTGTGGACCATGGTTAGACATGTAACCTTTTATTTTGAATGAATAAGACAACAACGAGCATAACTCTCAATGAATGTTGGTATTCCCGGTTTGGGTTTCCAAGGTAAAATATTTGTGTATTATGTGCTTTCTGTGTCATTTACTTTCTTGATTAAATATTTCTTCCTCTCTTCTGCTAGGTTTAGCGTGGAAGTGTGTCTCATTTCCTAACACCTATAAAATAATATTTAAAATAATTTATTTTTAAAACTAATTACTGAAAACCACCACACATATTAAAATTGAAAAATGAAGTCAACATTGAAATGGTTTCCCTTTTATCATAGGCGATGTTTAACATCTCAAACATTTTACATATTGTACTATAAAAAAAAATAAAAATCCTCAACATGACAATGTTGTGTACCATAAATAAATAATTTATATTTGAAATAAAATCGACTTATTAGTGAGGGACTATTAGTAATCGATTTTCTATTTTGTTATTAACTTGGCACAAAAACCAACGAGTTTTTATTGTTTTAATCAAAGTTTTTGAAAATTCATACAAGCTCTCATTATTTTAACCTAAGTTTTGATTTTGATCTCTTATTTGGCCTCTTCCCGAGGCACATGCAAAGATATCTTAAGTTTATCTTTCTTTAAAACATACATTTAAAGCATACATTTTCATATTGATTTTTCACAAAGGAAGAAATGTTGGAAATGAGTATAGTCCATTTCCATTTGATATTGAGTTGACTTACCTCTGCCACCTACACCACCATGCAAACCTACACGAGCCTGTAAACATGTTGGTTCTTTTCCTTTCTAATCCTTTGCAATATCTCCTTTGAAATCTCACTGGTAGAGGCATCTCATAGGCTAGATAAGTCATTGCACTCATCAATGACTTAGTTTCACTTTTAATTTCTAATCCTTTGCAATCTCACTGGTAGAGGCACCTCATAGGCTAGATAATTCAATACACTCATCAATGAATTAGTTTCACAACCATGAGCAGTCTCACCTATCCCCCTAATGTTGTCTCTCTTGCAGGCCATCCCTCCCACAAATGATATCTCTAGTAGGCAGAGCGAGCACACTTCGATAATACGCCCATAGGAGGGTACACCTTTCAATATGTCCATAGAAATGAAGGTACATCATCCAATCAATCTCTCCTCTCCTTTCGATGGTTTTACTTGACTTAGTTTCACAACCAGGAAAAGTCTCACCTATACCCCTAATGTTGTCTCTTTTACAGACCATCCCTCCCACAAATGATATCTCTAGTAGGTGGATGGAGAACACTTCGATAATACGTCCATAGGCGGGTGCACCTTTCAATATGTCCACATAAATGAAGCTGTATCCTCCAACCGATCTCTTCTCTCCTTTCAGTGGCTTTACTTAACTAAGATTTACTTTTCTATATTAGTCGTACCTCTTCTAATAACAAGCCTTGCTATGCCTCCTTATGTAAGTGGGAAAAAAATTACTCTTGATTTGGCCTTCATGAGCCTCTCAACACATGTTTCCCTCGGGAGATGACTTGGTAATCAATAAAGAGCCTGCTTTTAGACTTAGATTTGTTTTTAACATTTTTTTCCTTTTGATAATCACAGACACAGAGGAGAACAACATGGTTACCAAAGGGGGCGGCAATGGAAACCCCTCTTACAAGTAGGTAGTGGTGGATAGGGGAAAAGGCCCATGCGACAGTGGTTTCAAGGAACCCGTGACGAGCGCATTGGGATCAGGACTAGAAAAGAAACAGGAAAGAAACCGGGAAGAAAGGGATCGGATGGGGGAAGAAGTCATAGAAACCCCAAATGATACGAAGAAACCAACGAACCCCAATGGAGTAGAAGGGCGCAACCCGTGTAAACCTAAGACAACACTGATACCCAAGGTGATATTGGAGGACCCACAAATGCAACTCTACCGGGACTAGATGAGGACACATGCACTCATTTGCAAGTTCATGGGTTTGTGGCCCACAAAGAGAATGTTGCGTAGCTGGATAAAATACCAATGGAAGCCAAGCGGAGAAGTGGAACTCCACCTGGGGTCGAACGGATTCTTCACAGCAGTATTCATGAACTTGGAGGACATGGATAGAATCTTTGAGGGGGGGGGCACACTTCCATGCTTCAGCAGGACTGTACATGCGACCATGGAAGGAAAACTTCTCCCTAGAGAAAGAAACCTTCAAGAATGTACCCATCTGGCTGAGGCTTTACTCCCTGCCGCTAGACTATTGGCTACCCTCCACCTTCGAAGAAATCGGGAACAAACTTGGAAAATATGTGAAGACATCGGAAGAAACCCTAAAAGGGAGATATACCTCCTACGCAAGGATCTACATAGAGACGGATGTTTTAGGGGCACTCCCAGAAGCCATAAGCCTAGAATTCAAGGATGAGGAATGAATACAAAGCATCGACTACGAGAAGATCCATTTTAGATGTAGAAGATGCCATGAACATGGTCACCTATTCAGAGAATGCCCTCTCAATAAAAAACAAGAAGAGGAAAACAACAAAATACAATAGGATGAGGATGGTTTTATCAAGCCAAACCACAAAAATAGAGCAAACAAGAAACCAAGCAAAGCCCTAACGGGTAGCAATCCGGAAGCCATGACCCGAATGGAAGGGCGAGATAAAACCAACAAAGGGGAAGAAAGAGGAAAGGAAGAGCCAAAATCTAGAGAAGCTAAGGAACAAACCACAGATAAGAACACAAACAACCTAAGCAATAAGATGGAACAGGGGGGTAGCGCAACTCCTATGGACGAAGAAACTAGAGACACCAACACCCCCATGTAGGAGGTAGACAAAGATGCGAAAATGACGCCAAGTGAGGTATGAACGAAATACCCTGATCTCAAAGATATTGTGGAAAGGGAAGGAATAGATCTCCCGAACATACTGGAACAATGGAAAAGGTAGGGTGTAGACAATGTACCAGTGGAGCAACTAGATCGTATCCAATACCTATTCCTCCTAAGGGAGGAAGCAAAATCTAGAGGGCTCAAGCGCACGCACGGGAAGATAGGACACCTCGGAATCAAAACTGATGAGGGACAACTCCAGCTCTCACCCAAGCATGTGAGAAGGAAGAAAGGCAGGAAATCAAACAATGTAGCCCTACAGGAACTAGGATCTCTGTTGATAAACTCAGGTAAGATAAAAAATCTCTTTCCCCACTCTACCCCACATGTTTAAATGAAGATTATAACCTGGAATATTAGAGGCCTAAGCAACCCACGAAAGCAAAGAATCCTTAAAAACAAACTGAGGAAGGAACAACCAGACCTCTGTTTCATCCAAGAGACAAAATGCAATGTAGACAGAATGGAAACAATCAACAAAAAATAATGGAGCAAGTACAATACATTGGTTGTCGAAGGACATAAGATGACATGCGATATTCTCACCTTGTGGAATCCACAAATGATGAATTTACTAGCATCTGAAGCCACCAGACACACACTTTCGACTAACATGCAAATCATAGGTAACATAGAAGTGATTCTATGCACTAATGTGTATGTTCCCCAAATGGTGGAAGAAAAGAGAAGAATGCTCCTAGACCTAGAAAACCTAAGAGCTCGTTCCAACAACCTCCATTGGATCTTGGCAGGGGACTTTAACATCATCACGTCACTTGCAGAAAAAAAAGGAGGCACCAAGAGACTGGATAGAGATGCAGAAGAATTTTCAGCGTTCATTGACACAATGGAGATGGTGGACATCAAAACCAGTAATGGCTAGTTCACGTGGAACAAAAAAAGGATAAAGCAACATCAAATCGTGACGAGGCTAGACAGATTCTTGGTGTCAGAGTCCATTATTCTACTTGGTTTAACTTTAGACTACAACATTCTTCCCTTGGGGTGTTCAGACCACTGGCTAGTCCAATTGGAAGCTGACTTCCAAACCACACTGAGGAATAGACCGTTCAGATTTGAGAAATTTTGGATTGACCATCCCACTTTCAAGGAGAATATCATCTAATGGTGGCGGGCACAACAACCAGAGAAAGGGACAAGGATGTTCAATCTTTATAAGAAACTCAGGTACATCAAACATAAACTCAAGGAGTGGAACAAGGAAATATTTGGAAACATAAACCAAGAAAAGAAAAATATTGAAGACAGAACGAAGAAACTCCAGAAAATCTGCATAGACGAGGGATATACAGAGGATAGGAAAAAGGAAGAGACCCAAATGACCCAAGAATGGGAAGAAAGATGCCAGCAGGAAGATACTCTATGGCGCCAAAAGTCTAGAATCAGGTGGCTAAAGGAAGGAGAGTGAAGCACAAAGTTTTTTCATAGAACAACCATTGCTAGAAGAACCCACAACAAAATCCTGAAATTTGGGATCAGGATGGGATTGAGAGAGAGTCCCACAAGGAGATTGAAAACATACTGGTAAACCACTTCCAGGGGATAGCCCAGGAACCCAACCAAGACATAACATAGGCCATACAAAGGATAACTCAGCACATCCCCAAGCTAGTTACCAAGGAACAAAATATAAACCTAAACATACCCCATCGCTAAGGAGGAAGTTGACCAAGTGGTCTAAGAGATTCCCAATGGAAAGGCCCCAGGCCTAGACTGCTTCACAGTGGAATTCTTCAAAGCCTGTTGGGAAGTGGTCAAACATGACGTTTATGGGGTGGTGGAAGACTCCATACACTCGACCTCCATTCTGAAAGCGCTAAATGCCACAATGATTACTTTGATCCCCAAAGAAAATGAAGCAAGGACCCCAGACCACTACAGATCCATAGCTTTATGCAATGTGGTCTACAAGATAATCTCCAAAGTCATAGTCAATAGACTAAAACCTCTCCTACCCACACTAATTTCACAGGAACATACATGTTTTGTAAAAGAGCGACAAATTGTGGACAACATCATCCATGCCCATGAGTTGATACACACACTGAAACTCCAGAGGAGAGGGGGGATGATAATCCAACTTGACCTAGCAAAGGCTTATGACAAAATTAGCTGGCACTATATGGTCAAGACTCTGGAATCTTTCGACTTTGTGCAACGCTGGATCAACTGGATTGTCAGACTAGTCTAAAGGACAAGTTACTCGCTTTTAATCAATGACGCACCAACCAAACCCTTCTAGTCGTCAAGAGGCATCATGAAAGGAGATCTGTTATCACCTTTCTTATTCATTCTGATGATGGAAGGACTCAGTAGAAGCATAAAAAGCGCAACCACAACAGGGGAAATTACATGCATCAAACCTTTCGAAAATTGCCCTACCTCCACGCACCAACAATTCGTTGATGACACCTTACTCCATGGCACACCAACGGTAAAGGAATCAGAAGCTTATAAAAGAATCTTAGAAGAATTTGGGAAAGCCTTGGGCGCGGAGGTCAATCACTCCAAATCCATGATCTACTTCTTCAATACTAACCCAACAATCCAAAGAAACCTGGTAAATATTTTGGGGTTTGAACACAAAACGCTCCCAACGAAATACTTGGGAATCCCCTTGACGGACAGAGCATGCAACATGGAAACCTAGGAAGGAGTGATCAACAAACTACAGAAGAGGGTGAAAAAATGGACCTACAAATCCCTCAACCTAGCGAGGAGAATTAATCTGACCAAAGCGGTTATGCAAGAAATTCCGACCTATATGACGTCAGTGTTCCCCGCTCCCAAAGGAATACTCCAAAAAATAATAACTATCCAAAGGGACTTCCTATGGTGTGGAGCGGAAAGCAAGAAAAATGGGGCCCTTGTGGCCTGGGAGAAGGTTTTCAAACCCAAAAGCAAAGGAGGATTGGGGTTACAAGACCCACAGGTAACCAATGAATCCTACGAGGCGAAACTCTGGTGGAGACGGGTTCAAGAAAAGGCAACACCATGGACAACCATCGGGAAGGCCAAGTATGCCCCAGACATCAACG
>SNQJ01S0051983.1:97659-125581 GCA_010110895.2 Picea sitchensis | reverse complement strand
CTTCTAAAGTGCATAGACCATAGCTAGGCCTTCTCTTTCGATCATGTTATAGTTTTGTTCTGAGTCTGATAATTTTCTACTCGCAAATGCTATCGGGTGATCCAAGTCTCCCGCTCCTGGTTGTGCCAAGATAGCTCCAGGTGTTATGGCTGATGCATCTACATGCACGTGGAATGTCTTCTCCTAGTCTGGAAATACTAATATCGACGCGGTAACCATCTTTTCCTTCAAGGTATCCAAACCATGTTGACACTCATCGTTCCACTGAAACTTTGTATCTTTTCTTAACAGCTTTTCCATTGGTGCAGTGATCTATGCATATCCTTTGATAAATTGTAGCCTGTATGTCCTGACGTCGCTCTTAGCTGACGGACTGTTTTTGGTGTTGGCAAGTTAACAATTACTACAATTTTTGCAGGATCTACTATCAAACCCTATTTGCATACTATATGGCCCAATAGTATCCCGAATGGTGTTCCAAATATGCATTTCTTTATATTCAGTGATATCTGACACTGTCTGCATCTTTCTAACATCAGGCGTAAGACTTCTACATGATTTTGCAATAAACTATAGACTGTCCAGTCATCCAGGTATACTTCGAGAAACTTGTGGATGAATTCCTTAAACGCAGCAATGACTACTCTGGAAAATATTGTTGGAGCATTCTTCAATCCAAACTGCATGACTGTGTATTGGTAAGATCCCCATTATGTCGCGAGCGTGGTCTTGTATCTATCCTCATGTGTTATCTTAATCTGATGGTAGCCTGAGAATCCATCAGTGAATGAGTAAGCTTCATGTCCTCCTACATTCTCTAACACCTTGTCCATGAACGGTGTAGGGAATGGGTTGTGTAGGCATGCATCATTCAACTTCCTCAAGTCGACGCATATCCTAATCCCTCCTTGTTTCTTGTCCTGTACTACCATCAGGTTTATCCATTCTGACTCTTCGACCGGTTCTATGATGCCGACTTCGAGCATTCTGTCGATTTCTACTTTGACTTTCTGTTTGTATATTGGGTTCAATCTATATGGTCATTGTCTGATCGATCTTGCTTCCGATCTAAGTGGTATCTTCATCTCTCCTAATTCTCCTGCAATACCCTTCATCTCTGTAAAGGTTGTAGGAAACAAGTCGTTGTATTCGCACAACAACTTTGTGATGCTTTCCACTGTTTGCTCATCCCAGTAATCTCCAATGCTCGCCATTTTGGGATGATCGGGTGTCCCAATGTTGACTTTCTTTACTTTGATCGGTGTGGAAATGACTTATGATTCTATGGGTGGGCCTTCCACATCTCTTTCATCTTTTTCTTCTTCAATCTGAATATCGCGCGGATCGTCTTCATCTGATGCTTCCCCTTGCACATGATAGCATAACAGCAGTTCCTTAACTGTTTGTTTATTCCGTTGTTGCTCTTCTGTGATAACTTCTATATCTGGTTCTTTGATTAATATCACTCCTCTTATTTGTTTGAGAGCTGCATCTATGTTGGGGTTCTAATGTTCGAATGAGAAAGTGATTGAAAAATTATGTTGCGATGTCGTCCATGTCGCAGTTCCTTTGCGCAATTCCTGGTCTATATACCAATTCGCTGGTATGCCCTCTAGAGTGTGTATGAAGTGATGAGGCCATTCTTCTGGGGGTGTCATTTTCCATAGCATTCTACACGCCTCCAAGTGTTCCGCTGGTACCCCGTGTCCATCATACTTCTGTTGTTTGTTGTTTTGTTGTTCTGCGCCGAGCCTTATGCGTACTAACCGTTTACATTGGTACCAATCTGTGATGGTCTCCTTGTGTGCACCCCACCATCTTGCAGGTGTGGCCTTTAGTGCTGAATCAAGTGCTAACAGTCTCTGGTTCTCTAACACTGTGTCTTCATATTGTGCCAAGAAAGTTTCCAAATCGTTTATTCCATGGAAACTGGGTGGTTCTCTGATTTTTGTGCCTACCCATCATACTGCGCGGTCTATTCTTGCACATCTTCTCGTGGATACTTCATGTAGCCTTTGCTGCGAGTTCTCTAAACCGATGTCTGAATCTGTCGCACATGAAGTAATGCTTCGCCAACTGAGTACCCCATCTGCAGTTGGGTTTACGTAATCCTCATCGCGCGTAGTTGTTCTATACAACTGGCCGATTTCCTCTAAGTCTAGGCAAGTGGGTTCTACAAGCCTCTCTCCTTTTGATGGGTCTAATGGCGCGATGACCTTGTATTCTCCTGACTCAAATGTCATTTTCCTAGTCTTCAAATTGATTATGGCCTGGTTGTCAAACGCCCAATCCAGACCAAGCAATGTCGGGTAAGGTGTTGTGTCGTCCACTATTTCAATAACTTCAAAATCTGTTTTAGTGCGCACTCCATCTAGGTCGACTGTCACTCCTTTCAGTCTACCTATTGGTAAGACTCTGTGTTAGTTTGCTAGTTTCAATTGAACAAGCGAATATCCAAATGTAGGTTCTCCCATGCATTGCCATGTTTTCTTTGGTAATACATTAACTTTGGATCCTAGATCTAGTATAATGTCTCCCATATTGAAATCTCCGATGTTAGCATTCAGTCTAAACTCCCTACTTGTTCTTCTTGTTGTGTGTAGGTGATTAACTGTTTTTGGTTCTAGCTTTTCTTCCATCTCGCTACTACATTTTTCTAGTATGTTTTGCAATATTTTCACAAATGATGGGTCACCTAATATCTTTACACATGATTGCAAAAAGCCTTTGATTGTACTTACTTGTCCCATGGGTTGCATCTCGTTAGTATAATCCAATGATGGAGGCATCTCGTATTCTAGTGCTTCCTTGTTATGATGCACAGTTGAAGTCGACGTTGTGTCCTCCTTTTGAAATTCTTGTCTGGCTTTTTTTAAAATCTCCTTTTCCTTCTGCGCGTTGAATTGCTTCCTTGGTTCTGTGTGTTAGCACTCTGTAAATTTTGTCCAGCTAATAGACAAACGACAGAGGTAACTGTTTCAACCTACTTTAGAGCTGGGCACTAGCCTGCTCAACTCAGAGAGGGCTCTCTCGTGTCACTTGATATTTCTTTGGAAATCAGTGGCTAGATTCAGTTTGTTCGAGGGTTTTATACAGTTGCTGGCAAAGGAAAAGGGGGTGACATTTGGGGCTATGGAGTCGAAAATGAATAAAGCAGTGGTAGGCCATTAGAACTATATAGAGGAGAAAGGCTAAATGAGGCAATGAGTCTGAGTTTTTAAAACTGAGATATGCATGGTGAAAGAGGAAAAGGGAAACAAATAACTCCATCAGAGCATATCGAAATGAATTCTGAATTAGTTAAGAAGAGAATTACATCATTTAAATTGCTAAGTCAAGAGCGTCATAAGACGAATTCCGGACTCTTAACTCTCCAATTTAAAAGAGGAAAATGTAAATGGGATTTCAAAGACATAAGAAATACACACTGTGATAGAAAACAGAACTCATATCACAGCCATTAGAATCTTTTCATAAACAATTCAAAATGCTTTTGCGTTGTATATTCACTTTAGCTCCATGGATTTACAAAGTCTTCCTGCTACGAGGGCAAGCCCCTCTTCGGTCCCTCTTTTTTTATTTATCTTTGTAATAGTATATATAGGTAGATTACATCCGAGATTCAAAACGAATCATCTTCCCCAAAGTTCCAAAAATAGTTGTCGGTTACAAAAGAGTAACGTACAGCAACCGAACTCCTATTTTATAGGGGACGTTATAAACAAAACTGACATATTCAGGGTTTTTTGCTTTGAAGGCCATTTTTCCATATTATTACGAAATTCTCTGACACACACTAAATTTAGCCTGCAATCTATTTCATCTTGGCAATTTCTTCTTTTAACGTATCAAGCCATGCAGGTTGGTTTTCCCCAACGCTTTCGACCACCTCATCTTTGATCCCTGTCTTCTATCGCTTGCTCGGTTTCCTCTTTACCACTCACTTGTAGTGCCCGTCCGCATATCCGTTGACGATTAAATCTTTCATCATGGGATTTAATCTGACCTCTTTATCTACTTCTAGCTCTGTTGCAGGATCTGTATGAAATTTCGTTGCTAATATCTGTGCGACCAACCTCTCTTTCTGCTTCACTGATGAATTCACCATATTAGTCGAAAATCCTGGTTCACTGGAGGCCGCTTGATCAGCTTTATCCATTTTCCCACTTTTGCAGAGAAACTCGAACTTGTCTCCCTTAATCATACAGAAATTAGGAAATTGATCCTGTTTGAAATTACTCCGTTCAAAAATGAAGTGTTGATTGCTCAAAACAGAGTAATTTTATCTATGTTTTGAAGGACGATCGTCATCGAGTGCCTAATCACAGATTACTGATGGAAGTACTTGTCCGAACAACGGCCTATCACACTCAGTTGTCAGTTCCAAATGATGAGCCTTCGGATCATCCTTCTGGCGGCACTTACCCGACGCTGCACGGCGTAAAGTACTCAAACAGTCGTACTGATGTGATTTGATAAGCCGTTAACTCTTCCCTTTTCGCACGCGATCTTCGGAAGCGACATATATCAAATGATTTTCTAACACGTGGCATCGAGGTGAGCTTGGGTGGTTTCAAGTCTACCCGCTTTTCCCCCGATATGCACTTGGTGGCGCCACATGTCCGGGAGGTGAAACCATGGTATTTTCCCCGGCCCGCTCTCAAGTAATTAACCTCCGCGTTATTTTCTCGCCCGATATGTCTCCTGACCGTCGATATGGGAGGCTCAAGATCTATGGCCCGCCGGGTCCCATCACTCCTACGTCTCCGCCAAATTTAACCCTGTCCGCCAGATATGACCCCTCCCGCTAATCTAACACTCCTCTATACTGATTTAGCGTTCGGCCAAATCTCAAGATTTAGATTCCAAGAAATTATTATAGTGATAACACCGTGTTCTTTACCCATTGATTCTGCGTTGGTTCTTGTCGAACTGCGTTCGTGCATGTTTTAGCTCCTCCGCGGGTAACTATGTTGATGTTTCGTCCTTCATCCCTAGCTTCGGCTGAAATCCACTGGACATTCTAGTTGTTCTGGTTCCTCTTTTCCTGAATTTTTACTAGTAGTGTCAGACATTCCTCTGTATCGTGGTCCGATGCGCGACAATACGCAAGTTGTTGGTGGAAGCGGACATTCTCTTGCATAATGTCTCAGTTGCTGACAATTGTGACATGTGACTGGTCCTCTACCTCGTTCGAAGCCTCCTCTGGCTCGTCCTCCTCCTCTGTATCCCGCTCGGTCTCCTCGCGACGCGTTATACTGAGGTGTCTGGTTGTACTGTGTGGTATTGTACTGGGGTTGTGCCGTATTGTACTGTAGTTGCGCGTTGTTGTATGGTTGTTGCGCAGTACTATATTGCTGTTGTGCAGTGTTGTATGGAGCTGAAACTTGATTAAACTGTGATGTTGCTTGCCCAGTCATCACTTCTACCTATACTCTATATGCGTCTGATGTCCTTTCTCGCATCAACTCCATAGTTCTACAATCTTTGTCGTCGTGGCCCACTTACTTGCAAAAGGTGCAATATGAGCTCTTTGGGACTGTTTGGTATTTCTGCATCATCGTGTAGTGATAAGGGTCGTGACCCGGTTTCTTGCAGATTTCACACCATAATCCTCCCATTGGTAATGGATTCGGCATTCCTGCTGCCATATACTGTGCAAACGTTGGACATTCGTTCTTGTGGTGTCCTTCTGTCTTGCATGTGGTACACCAAACGACTTCTCGTTTGTCCTTATTCTTGTTCTGGTTCAGTTGAAACGTTAGATTCTTCAAATCCTCCTTGAGTTCTTCGATAGTTGGGTCCGTCTGCTGGTACTAGTTTTTTTTCCAATTGCAGGGCTGCCTGCAGAGCCTCTCCCTGCATCTGAAATTTCTATTGTCGTAAAGGGTATTTCAAATGTGGGAATAATGAGTTGACAAACAGAGGCTAATGTTGCATATCGGTCATGAGATATTTTAGCTTTCCCTTCAGTCGCTTGAATCTCTGATCAATCTCCCATACAGACTCTCCTGGTTTCTCTCTGATTTCGATCATCTCGTTCATGTACTGATCCTCAGAGCTCGGCTTCTGGAACTCATTTATCAGTAACTTCTTGATCTTTGCCAGTGTCCTTGTCGTCCCAGGGACCAGGGACACTGTTTGTGTCTAGACTCATGTACCAGTCTAGTGTGCGGTCTCTGAGCGTAATTGCTAGTTGCGCAAGTTTAGTATCTTCATCAATAATATGTTTTGCTTCCCAAATCTTTGCACAAATGAACAAATGTTTCTCAGGGTCTTCTGTTGCTTCTCCCCGAAATTCTGGTAACCTGATGGTGGGATCGTGTCCGGCCATCCTGAATGCTGAACTACTATCTCCTCGCGGTGTAGATACCTGACTAGTGCTGCCTGAACTGGCTCCTCCAGTTGTTGCTCCTTGTGTAGATGTACATCCTGCTGTCGGACTTCCTCCAAACTTCGGTTGTCTAAATGGTGTTCTCTTTGGTGTATTAGTCGCACATGGGTTTATGGGTTCCACACTGACATTAACATGGATAGGATGGATGCCTTCTCCTCCCGCTCTTGGACCTCTCGTCTTCCTCTCATATGTTGCGCGTAGGATTTCCTCAATCTGCTCCACGGGCCGGAGATCCTCTACCTCTTCCTCATCACTCGCCAAGCCTTCCCTCGCGGATATGGCTCTCTTCTTGGTATTCACCTTGTATTGGTAGGGTACTCTGCTACGCGTCTTTCCCGTTGATGCCAAGATCCACTTGATCTGGTCGTCATCCATCATGATTGGGTCCAAGGGTTCCTCCTCCTTCTTGCCTTTATCCTTACCTCCTTCCATTTTTCCTCTCTCTGTCAGTGCTTCCCCCCTTCCCCCATGCACGCAGGGAAGTTTAGTTGTCTGATTCCATTGTCATTACACCTTTGTTATATAGCAGTATCTTAAGAGAAGTATACAGTGATCGAATGTACCTTCCTCGAGGTCCGCGTAGACATTCTTGCTCCGCTGCGCTGTACGACTTCGCTATGTCAACTGCAAACTCTATTATGAAGCCACAATACTGTCAAGCCAAAGTCTATTGCGCGGGTGAATTTGTTGTTCACCTGTTGTAACTGCTCAATCTATACTGGGGTCCAGTCTAACTGTCGAATCCGGTTCGTCGCGTGGTTATCCTTCAATCTTAGTATCCACTCCTGCAATAGATGCGGAAAATCACAGAAAAAGACTTCGTGCAAATCAGTAAACACATATTTCTCCAGATATTTGCGAGGTGTTATTCTAGGGTTTCTATTGTCTTTCTATGCAAACTCTAGCTCTTTTGTTCTCAACCAACTTTCGATCTCTGCCTTTGTGGGGTTCCACGGTCTCAACATGCCCTTCTAATAGCTCATCGAACTCTGCCCTAACCCTCTCTTGATCTGCCTCCGACAATTCTTTTACAAATATGCTCTACTCAATCCTCTCTTGTTTCTTACCAACAGCAACGGAACCATTTGTTGGTTATTACTTCTTCTACACCATCTGAGTTGTTGACCCAGGGTTCATGTCTTTCAGGTTTCCAACAAAGCCTCTAAAACTATCGACCCTCTTGGTAAACCAGAAGGCAACACAGCACACAGAATGCGCTACGCAGTCTCACCCGAGATAGCTTTAATAGGTGGCTACAAGACTCAGGTGTTTACAGCCGTGGATTGAGTATGAGATATAAGAGTTCGACAATTGAACCATTAATAGAATTGGTAAATGCAACCTAATCTTATTCACGATTATGCAGTAACTCATTCATTTATTAAGCACAACAAATAGCTACTGAAAAGAGAATAAAGATATGCATGCATTCATCATATTACATAGATATTACCGTGGTTCACCCCCTCCTGGGCTACATCCACAAAGATTTGGCTCTTGGCTCTTTTATTATGGTAGTTCTGCTTCTACAGCGCCATGCGCTTACAATTCTCCTCAGATGGGTAAGATTTATATGAGGCGAACTAGATCGCACCAGGCTCCTCAGCCTGCGATCTAATCCTCAAGATCTACCTTCTCGTCTCTCCTCTAGCTCAACAGCTTACAAAATGGTTCATACAGCAAAATGTAAACCCGAATACTAACTTACTCGGAACAACTACAAAATCCGTAACTCCTCAACTAGAAAACACAACAACCACAACCAATCAACACCTATAATACCTCAGTATCGGTATTTATACATCTCTGGCTCTTCATCCATTACAATACATTACCAAAACCCTAACCCTACTGACGTTAGGTCTTCCTCTCGTGTGCGCGTGTTGTTCTTCCTTCCAGTTGTCGTTTCCCTTGTGCACGCTTTCTTGCATGCGCGCGTGCTGTGTTTTCTTCCAGTTGTTACTTCACTCTCTGCACGCTTCCTTTCCCCACGATCATCCTTCGTTCCACTTCGGCCTGCTGCCAACACCCCCACTCCTTGGTAGACCTCCCTTGGACCAAGGAAATGAAGTTAGAACACTAGGAAGGGGTTCCCACTTCCTCATACCTCACCTCCCTCTCCTAAAGTGTGCCCCTCCCTCATGTGGTGCGCCCCCCTTGAAGAGAGCCCCCTCCCTTTTGGTTGACACTTGTCACACATGCAAGGAAGGTCTTTCTTGCATTTCTCACTTAAAAGGAAGGCCTCCCCTCCTCTTTTCACCATCTATTTTAAAAGCAAGTCTATGCTACCCAAATTTCTCCCATTCTTCTCTCTATATCTCCCATTTTTTCATTGTAAATCTTGTTGCAAGTATTTGCAGCAACATTTTTTGATTAATAAAAGGAAGCTTTGTAGGATCTATGGTGTGCATTGGGAGTCTTCTTGATGTTGTTTGTGGTGTTCTTGTGAGGTGATATTTGCTGCATCTCTTTTTGGTATTTTTTGTTTTCACTAGTTAACTTGGAGACCCAAGCAAAGTCTTTTGCTTGGGCATAATTAGTAGTAGTATTGCTATTAGTTTAGTGAGTGTTTCTCTCAAGTTTGCAAAGTATTTTACAAGCTTACTATATTCTCTCATCTCCTTGTTGCATTGTGTAGCAAAACATACTTATTTACAGGTCATCAAAGGGTTGGAAGGAGTGAATTTCGGATCTGGAAATTCACTCATTCAACCATCCAGAGCTTCATTTTGTTTTTTGTTCTTATCTCCCTTATTTCCTCTTTCATTCTAACATGCTTATGGTCTGAAATAGTCCTTTTAAATTACATTTTATGTTTAGAAATTTTCCTCTTAATTTATGTTTATGTACTAACAGAAATTAACCAATCTTGAAGTGTTTTTGTAGCATTTTCCAGCAAGCCTTGCTTGTTGTTTTGTGCAAATTCTCCCCAGGTCAAGGGAAAGTGCTGCTCAAATTTGGTCTCAAAACACTCAAGGAAGCTTCCTTGAGCTTGGGTATCAAACCCCCTTCCTTCTCTAGTCTTTCTAAGCATTGTAAGCAGCCCAAGAGAGTCTCTTGGGCTTGCATTCTTTTCCCTAAATCAAATCTCTGATATTGTAATTTAGTTTAATTTGCCCACACCTTGCATTGTGTTTGGCTCAGCCAACCTTGCAAAATTGTGAAGGCTAGAGTAGATTTAATTTATGTTTTTACATTTCATCGTTTGCCCCCACTTCTCCCATCAAGAGAAGGTTGTGAGGCTAGATTAATTCTTTAGTTTCAGTCATTTTATTTCACCCACCTTGGCACAAAATAGGCTTGTCCTCCACATTGTGTCATTGTTGTGAAGTTGCAATTTGTTTATTTCTTTTGCCCACCTTTGTCCTTAGGGCAAAGTTGTGTGGCTAGTATTGTTGTACTTTACTTTCAAGCTTTTTCATTCAAGTTTATTGTGCCCACACCTTGCATTGTGTTTGGCTATGCCAACCTTGCAATATCGTTTAGGCTAGAATAATTTATAGCTTTGGAAAGTAATTTGACTTGTGCCCCGTATTCGCTCCCCTTGCCACTTCGGTCGATCTTAGATAACTAAGAAAGGGCAAAAGGACCATGTGGCTAGTATAACTAAGCACTCAATCCACTGATTGTTTCAACCACCAAAATAGGGTGACTTGGGAGGCTACTTGAGGTTGAAGTCGGGGACAGCTTCACGGCACTACGTGTCCTTCTTGTTGAGCGCCCAAGCATTCTTGATCTGACCTATGGAGCTAGGGAAGGACCTTGCTTGTTCTTCTTCTTGAGCGCCTAGCATTTCCTTTTGGTTGAAGGGATAGGGATTTGGGGTAGTCACATAGTCTAGGCTTGTATCTCTCACATTTTAATCCCCCTAATTCAAGAGAGACTTAAAATTTATTAAAATCAACCTACACACTACATTCACAACATTGCACTTTAAGCTCAGCAATTTTACTTTCAAGTTCAGTTATCTTTCTTTCCAAAGTTGTGCAATTTGATCTTTAAGCAATTTACTTTCCATGCGTTTTTACTTTCCATGCATTTCCAATTTCAAGCTATCTCTTTCATTGTGAATATTTACATGTATTGATGCATCATTGTTTATTGGGTTAAAAGTATTATTTCATTCATTTGGAAATATTTGTTTAAAGCTAAAAATCATTTCATTGTTTAATTCATTGTGTAAGTAGTTCATGTTGTATTTCATATTGTAGATATATTGTGTAATTGTGTAAGTAAACTTTGGGTATAGTTTAGGCACTGATCTATTTATTGTATTGTAAAGAAAAGGTTTGTCTGTCATTGAAAAGTTGCATTTGCATTGTTTGATTGTCATTGGGTTGGGCATCCTTAATAAAAACCAAATTAACTCCTAGAACACTAATTAAAACTTAACATAGTTAAATAGGGTCTACCCCCTTGGCTTCCCTAGGAGTGAGCCTAGACGGAAGAAATCCATTTCGAGGTGACAGTGGGTTTGGACTTAGTCTGTGCCTCCAAGGACACACCAAGTGGTTTGGAGACTTCTCCATGTTGGTAGGTGCGTATAAGGACGGTAACGGTCCTAAAACTAGTCTCAAACAAGTGTTCTTGGTGCAACTGTCATATCTGAAGCTAGAAAAGTCAAAATTGAGTGCCACCAGTTCTATTGGAAAGACGAAAGACCATAGTATTTTAGGTCCAATTTTTATAATCATATCAAAAAAATTGGACATGTGGCATTCTGTACAAGTTATCTCTCTCGAAAGGTCCAAGAATCAACAAGTTTTAGGAAAGTTACCATAACTTTCACTTGGCACATCCAATTTTGGTGAAACCTATGGCAATGCAAAGAAGACATACCAAAGTACTACAAACCAAAAATTCAGACTCAAAAGGGTCGAAATTTCAAAGAACATCAAGAGAAAGGTCAGCCAACAAGACAGTCTCCAAATCAAGGTTTTAAAGGTATGTAACTTACAATTGGCATAACTTTTCATTCGAATATCTATTTTTGGTGATTCAAAAATTGTGATAAAGAGAAAAAGGAGTATTATTACTTCTCACATGGAAAAGGGTTCTGCAAGAATTTCTACTCCTACTAAACCTCCAGAGAACTCACACATGACACCTAAAGAAAGTGAAGACTTAGAAAACAGGGTATCCCAATTGAAGAACCAAGTTAATGAAGTGAGTGGTAGTATGTTGAAACTAGTGGATTTCTCACATTCTCAGGAAACCCTTAAAAAGGAGATGGAAGAGTTAATGGATCAAAAGACAGATCGATTACAAAATTCCATGGAACCATGCTCTCACAGAGGTTCCCTAAAAGGGATATTGCAATCCAAGGAAATCATGAAAATAAGGAGAACAATAGTGTTGAACCTCAGTCACATATGGGAAATATTTCAACACATTTAGAGAGCACGAATATTGAATCCCAAAATAATGATCAATCGTCACTCCAAGGTTTGCTTCATAGGGGGTTCAACTCAGGACCAAGGAACTACTTAATTCCCAAGATTGATATGAGGAAGTCTTATGGTAAAGATCCTATAACATGGATATTCCAGATGGAGCAATTCTTTGATCTACACCAAATGCCAACTTTACAAAAAGTAACTATTGCATCCTTGTATTTAGAACCTAATCAATTTATTTGGTATCAATGGCTTTGCGAACAAAAAAAGGATTCTATTGTCTCTTGGTCTTGTTACCACAAAATCCAACACCGTAGTGCAAAGCCTTTACAACTTGTGAAGACTAGTGGAACATCGAAAGATGTCACCACTATCACCTTAGAAACAACTTCCCTCTTTTTAGTGAAGGATTGTATCCAACACAAGGAAGGATTCCTTGGTAGGAATTAGGACTTCTAAGGCAAGACACGATCAAGTCTAAGGCCTCCTAAGTATCTACCCAAAATACCACCAATGAGATATGTCAGGTGAGTTAGGGTTTAGGTGGCTAATGTAAGTCAATTCCATATTTGATTCAAGATATTCTAGGGCTGATCTAGGGGGTTCAACAAGCAATAATATCATACAAAACAATCCCTAAACCAATCAATTCTGAAACTGATGATGGTTGTTGCAAAACTTGTAACAAAATTGATAAATTGCAGCAATAGAACAAGTTATAACAGCAGCAATAGTTCAGCCCTTAAGATAATAGATAAGCAAGTAAAATAAGGCTTGAGAGATGGATAAAATTAGGGTTTTAGATAACAAACAAATTCTGAAATTATAAATGCATATAACAGCCAAGAAACCCTAGATGTCCAGCTCTAATTGGGCTAAAAATAAAATCAGCAATGCAATTTAGGGTTTTGATATGATTTCCAAGTCAAATGCATGCAAAAAAACCAAAATATATAGGTCTTTTATGGCTAAAAATGAATCTATTATTGTTATTGTTACCCCCAACCTAGGGGTAACTAAGGAGATTATGTCTTGAGGCCCACAGGTTGCAGACATGGAGAGCCGAGAGCCAGATGGACAGAGCATAGCCCTGGAGGGCTTCCTTTTCAATGATGCATTCTACACATCACCACCACCACCACCATCCACCACATCGACCTGGTCCCAAAGGGCAATGGGTCTTGCTCCATGAGGTAATGAGTCCGAGTATCATGGTAAGTGTCACTCAAATATTTGAAGCATTTGAACAT
Organism: Picea sitchensis; assembly: GCA_010110895.2. Taxonomy (NCBI): domain Eukaryota; kingdom Viridiplantae; phylum Streptophyta; class Pinopsida; order Pinales; family Pinaceae; genus Picea; species Picea sitchensis. The sequence goes on along the minus strand of SNQJ01S0051983.1, from coordinate 112,538 downwards.
GTTGCAAAGGATCTTTCTTGATTACAGAACGTTTGCTTGGAATTTATACTCTTTGCCTTATTTAACCCTGGTGGGTGTTATGTTATCCTAGTAAGTTGGTCACCCTCGGGAATAGGGTGCCGCTGGGGGGTTCCTTGAAGAGTCATCGTCCATTCCCAATCAGACTTATCACGTTTCATACTTCTTTCCTTCTGTCTCCTTATCTTTTGGGATTTTCGGGTGTACTGACCCAAGAAGGGATTGTATCTCATTTCATGGGAAGAAGGGGCTAAAGGCCCAGAGGGGAAAGTAGTTGGTTGAAGATAAAAGCCAAACATAAAACCTTCCAGATGCTCGCCCAAGAGGTCTTGAGAAACAATGAACCGTTATCTCTTAAAAGTATAAGACCTGCAAAAGCATAATTTCACATTTATAGATGTCTCACTTGTTGAGGGATCTACACAAGTGCGTTACAAGCTAGATTATACCCCCATGGCACTCTATGTACCTCCTCCTTCAAGTGACTCTATGGTACTGCCCCCAAAGCTAATCAATTAACTATTGGGAGTACCCGACGTTTGGACCCTAATTAATTAATTAATGGCAATAAATGGGCTTGGAAAAATGTTGCATAGCGGACGAAGGGCAGCTCACCCTCTACAAAGGCACTCATAAATGAGATAATACAAACCCTTATATGTCATGAACCCCATGCCAAGAAGTTCACCCCACTCCACTTCACATGCACACATGGCTTAGATGGGTTTCTCTCAGGAAACACCTTGGACTTGGGGAATGATTGACCCAATAGGATGCCTTGAAACACCTCCCACACCTACATTTGACAAATTGTATAACGTCCTTGAGCATTTGTTTAGTTTGAAAAGGGGGGTTTAATGCACATGTTCGGGTGGTTTGATTATTAGATGTGGCTTACTTGTCATGATAATTGTGACTAATGGACCCCTAGAGGGCGTATCTGTTTTCCTTTGTAGGACCCTATTGTGACTAATGGACCCCTAGAGGGCTGACATCTGCTTTCCTAGGACCCTACCCATGGATGGGTATTCATGAGGAGATGATTACTTCGAACCTTCAAGGAGGGTTTAAATCCCAAGGATGGATGCAGAGACCAATAGGCTTGGGGCAAGACAATGAATACCAGCTTGAATCCAGAAGAAAGAAGACGCTTCCTTTGGAGGCACTCTGGCAAGCCTAGAAGATGAGTTACCAACCTTTCCCACCTGGACGTTAGCCCTTGGAGGCCTTGGACGTCACCCTAGTAGTCCATGATGTCACCCAGGGCTAGGGTTTGACACCTGGAGATGCTAGACCACAGTTTTGGCACGTGTGGCATGGAAATAGGCCTTTGGAGGCCCAACGTTCCACTAGATGACCTCAACCTCTCCTTGAGGAGGCCTAACGTCACCCTAGGAAGGATGACGTCACCCTCTTTAGGGTTATTTTTTGGAAAATTGATTTAAATTTTAAATTTTTATGAGCAAATTGACATGTAGGCTTAGTTTTATGAAAAGACACAACTTTTGAGTAAATGAGGTTAAGATTTCCCATATAAATATGGCTAACCTCATTTCATTTTGATATAACTCTCCCCATGGAGAGAGAAGACTGAAATTTTCGCCCTAAAGGTGTTGTTGGCTGAAATAACTAGTGCGCATCTTCTTGGAGAGGCTTCTTGTGGTATATCTTGGCCATTTTTCATGGTGGAAAGTCTTCAACTAGGGTTTTACTTGATTATTATTGGTGAAGTAAGTAGAAAATCTGCAATTTTTGTTCATGTAATAAATGCTTGTGGTAAATTTTACTTATTTCATGTTGAAGATTATGAAATTGTTTGCATAAACCCTAGAAGAGAAACATAAAGTGCTTCTTTCTCTCTCTAGCCTTTCTACTTGTTAAAATTGTCAAGTATATCTTGTCTAGGATAGGCTACTAGAGCCCTAAAGTGCTAGCACTTTAGTAGGTTCATCCTAGTTGCTTGTTGCATAACATACTTTCAATAGTCTAAGGAGGGAAGATTCGCTAGGCCTAAAAGTGCTTACTCTCTAGTGAATTTGTCTTCAAGACTTGGATGTTAGAGGCCTTGAAGTGCCAACACCTTTAGCATTCATTTATTTTCCTTTGATAACTATTATCATTGTTATTTCCTCCAAGTTGTACCACTGTTGTTATTGACCCCATAAACCCTAAAGGCACTAGTTTTCTTGCTCCTCTCTTGTTGAAGGAGTGATCAAACAATTATACTCTTTACTTTCAAGCATACACTAACTAATCCTAACACTAATTTAGATTAGATCACAACAATATTGCTGTTGTTATAAAGTTTTGCTACAGTCATCTAATAGCAGCAAATTTTCTACATAATTGACATTAATTGCTAGCTAATCATTTCAGAAATTGCTTGTGACAACTTATTATCATTCTATATTTTCATTGTCTTTTCAAGCTTTTCTAAGGAGTATTTATTGCAGCTGTCACATTTTATTAATTGTTGTTGTAAACTTATTGATTGCTGCAATTTCATATCAGCTAGCACAATTTCACTTGGTTCACTGTCTTTTGAGGCCAAAATCTCATATTTGTACTTGTATTTGCCATATATGCTCTTGTTGTCTTGTTCTGGTCAGGTACATCAATTATATTCATTTTGTCTCATTCTAACATTGACCTTGTGAATCATTTGACTTAAGGGACCAATGAGAGGGGGGGTACATTCTTATCCTCATCCTTAGCTTACCCAGCCCTTTAGGTCACTGGGGATGCCTCCCTTGGGTTGGATTTGCATCCTTCCCTAAAAGAGGGGATTTCCTATTGAGGTGACAGTGATAGGATATCCCATTGTTACGCCAATCTCCCTTAATTGCCTTGGGCTTTGGGCAAGTACATATTGTGTGATAACAATTATAAACCCTAACTTTATCCTAAAACATTAAAATAAAGTAGAATTTAGGTTTTATGATTGACTAGAGGGAGAAACATTAGTGTCTACTATATTTTTTGGGCATATGGGGTCAATTAAGGAATCCCTTGAAGAGATGTAAGTGAATCTAGGGTTTGTCCAATACAAACCCTAGAATATCCTCTTAGTACCTTACTAAAAACATCAAGATGGTTCAAGGGAAGGTACTCCACTGGTAACCTTACAAGAGCTTTGAAAGGAAGGATTTGTTCAAGAAGAAAAAAAGAGAATGCACAACCATCACTAGAGAAGCACAATTACAATAGCATTCATCCATAAACAAAATCCACAAGATAAAATAAGACCACTTACTCAACACATCTTTCAACCTTTAAAACCCTAGCAACGAGCATCCATGAAGTAGTAAAGCCATCCACAAATTATTTCCACAAGAATTCGCTCCAACTAGCCATCCACAATGGTTTTAGAGAAGAGAGAAGAATAGTAGACAAGTAATAATAATTCTCCACAAGTAGCAATGATTTACAAGTGAGAAGTGCTTCTCTTATTTATATGAGAGATCAAGCACCCTTCTCATACATCAAAAGCCCTAAGAACATCAAATAATGCATTTCTCTTACAAACCCTAGAGATAAGGCAACAAGACATAAAATATTCATGATACAAGAGTAGATAGGTCATTAAGACCCCAACGATGTCTCCAAAATAAAGTAAAGATGCTCTAATGCCAAATCATCCATCATAAATGCATGCTAGAGGCCACACGTGTGGCATGAATGACCTCAATAAGTGGATAGATCACTCCAAAGTAGTGTGTAGGGGCTCAAAAGGTGAAACGTTCCCTCCAAGACATGCAACTTTTCATCCCAAAGTGACATATCATCCCCAAAAAGTGTGGCATCTCATCAATAGGTGCCAAATCATCATGGAAAGGTGCAACGTCCCATCATCAAGGTGCCATGTCATCTCCAATGGGTGCTAGGATGTTTCAGCAAGGGTGCCATGCCTTCATAAGGCTCAACGTCCTCCAAAATAAGTAGAAACTACCTCTCAAACATGGTGGGAGGGCCTCCATAAAATGTGCAAGGTGTCTCGACTCTACCATAAACTAGCTCAAGGTGTGTACTGCAAAGCAAATATCCAGCCTGGTGTTAACCAGGTACATCAAGAATCCAATCAACTGCCTGTACATAGTGGGAACCACCAAATCTAAATCCAAAGTATAATCACTCAACTTCTTCAGATTTGTCTCCATAGGTGTAGCGATGGACTTGCAGTCCATCATATCGAATCTGCGCAAAATCTCAACTATATATTTTATTTGCCCAAGGAAAATATCGCATGGTCTTTGCCATACCTCCAATCCCAAAAAATAGTGCATCGAGCGAAGATCCTTCATCTAGAATTATGAGGCCAACTCCCTCTTACACTTGATAATGAGCCATTTTGCTCCCGTGAGGAACAGATCATCAACATATAGCACCAAGATCAAGGGATCGCCATCAACAACCTTATAGTAAAGGTTGGGATCTACATCACTCTTGGTGAACCCCAAGCTCATCAAGTATCCATAAATCCAGGAGTACCATGCTCTAGGTGCCTGCTTGAGTCCATACAAAGCCTTATTTAATCTGTAGACATGGGATTCATTCCCATGTATCACAAGACCTTGAGGTTGCTTTATGTACACTTCTTCCTCAATCACACCATTGAGGAACGTGGTCTTTACATCCATCTGATGTAATTTCCAACCCATAACTGAAGCAAGAGAAATAATGGTCTTGATGGAAGTGTACCTGGCGATTGGAGCAAATGTCTCTTCATAATCCACTCCCTCTTTCTGGGAGAATCCTCTTGCCACAAACCTGGCTTTGTACTTTTCGATGCTACCATCTGTTGCATGCTTGATTTTATAAATCCACTTGGAAGTTACTACTGACTTCCCTTCTGGTCTTGGAACGGCCTCCCACACATCATTCTTCATGGTGGATTGATACTCCTCTATCATGGCATCTTTCTAGACCTGTTGGTTAGTTGCTTCCTCATAACTTGAGAACCTTTTAGGTCTCTTGCTCTCCCTGAAAGTACCATGGGGAGCTGCATGTCCTTCTGCATCCTGCAAAGTATCATGAAGTCATGTTGGCCTCTTCCTGGTCACTGCAACATCTCTAGGTAGATCCATTGGTCACGCTGGCTCTTCTTGATGGTCTAAAGGATGATCAATTGGACTAGTTGGATGTATACCATCATCCTTTGGAGCCTCCTGCTCCTCACTAACAATCTCTACGTGAGATTCTTTGGATCTCCTGAAAGCTATCTCTTCATTAAAGGTAACATCATGGTTGACTTCGATTTGACGTTGTCCTGGAATATAGATTCTGTAGGCTTTTGAAGTTTCACTATATCCAACAAAGGTGCCTTCCTTTCAGAAGGGTTCTAGCTTTGTCCTCTTCTCCTTGGGTACATGAATGTATACTGGACAACCAAAGATCCTCATATGGTTAACCTCTGGCTTCTCTCTTGTGAATGCCTCCTCATGAGTCTTATCTTCCAATATCCGATGAGGACTTTTGTTCTGAATATAGATTGTTGTGTTGGATGCTTCTGCCCATAAGAACATGGGTAGATTTTGATCATAAATCGTTGCCTTGACTGCCTCCACGATAGACCTGTTCTTCCTTTCTGTAACACCATTTTGGTGGGGGTTGTAAGGAACTATCAACTCCCTCTTGATCCCTTCTTTCTTGCAAAAATAGCTAAAGTCTTTGGAAGTATATTCTCATCCATTATTTGTTCTTAAAACCTTGATCTTCTTCTCCGTCAAGTTCTCTACCTGAGCCTTGAACTCTTGGAACCTGCTAAATACTTCATCCTTAGTCTTTATGAAGTAGATCCATGTCTTCCGGGAGAAATCATCAATGAATGTCACATAGTACAAGAAGCCTCCCAAAGATGATATTGTCATAGGTCCACATAGGTCCACATACGTCTGAATGCCCTAGATCCAAGATTCCTTTAGATCTACTATCACTACTTGGATAAGGTCCCTTGGTATTCTTACCAAGAGTACATCCTCTGCAAATGCCTTCATGTTCTTCCTGGAGCTTTGGAATACCTGTAACCATCTTCCTTAATGTTGGTAAGGCCTTGTAGTGTAGGTGAGCAAATCTTTGATGCCATAGCTCATATAAGTTGGTGTTATCATGTATCAATGTCTGGGTTGGACGTCTTGATAGTTTGTATAATCCTCTCTCTCGAACACCAATTACTTATGTTGCGTCAATGTTCAAATCCTTAGGCCATACAAGAACTTGTCCATCCACAAATGTAACTATATAGCCTTTATCCTCCAATGTTGAGATAGAGAGTAGATTCTTTCTTAGTCCCGGTACAAACAAGGCATCATTCATATGTAAACATTCATATGTAAAGAGTTTTCAGATTCTAGTTGGAATGATGTGGTTCCAACTCCTTTTACTGCATACTTTGCATTGTCTCCAAGTTCCACTTGTAATGATGAGTTCTTCTCTGTCAAACTTTTGAGAGAATTTCGGTAACCTATCATGTGCCTAGAAGCACCACTGTCAACCAACCATGTATCACTACTATCTGTAATAGTGCCTATAAGAGCGGAGACAAGAGAACATTATTTCTTTGTCTTCATGGTAACCTGCCCGAAACAATAACAAGAATAAGTGTTTTCTATTCTAAAATTGGACACCATCTTTGGCTTTTGATTTTGACCAGATGTTTTGACTTTGACCAAAAGTCAACCTTTGACCTTGACCAAAATTCAACCTTGACGTTTTGGCAATCTAGGAGCACTATTAGGTGCACTGGGTTAGGGCGAGTTAGTCTATGCAAGAATTAGCCCCAACGCTTCAAGAAAAGTGCCCAATGATTTTCAGATAAGATCTAGTTTTGTGATTGTGCAATGACTATGCAGTGGCAATATTTCAACAAAGCTCTGAAACCATGTTGAATTTTCTGATTCTCGAATCTGATAGTTATTGTTTTATAATTTCCATGCAAAATTTCCTTTCATGCCACAGTTATCAAAGAATAACTATACACTGAAAAGCTCAACTATTACAATGCAGCGGAAATAACAAGATCTAAAAATATTAACCATGCATAGTAGACATAAGAACACAAGAATTTATCCTGGGAAACCCAACCTTGGGAGAAAACCCAACCAACCTTTCTTATAGAAGAATCAATTCAAGAGTTTACAAGTTTATCACCATCAAAATAGACCAAGAGATATCAAAGAGTCACCTCCCAAGCCTAGCACAACTCCCAAGAGATAGCGCACAAGACAGAATACAAAGAACTTCAAGTTGCAGCGAATTTTACCCCAAATAAGGCCTCCTTGAAACTTGCGCCTTCTTTCTTGAGTGAGAGATGAGTGAGTGAGTGTGTCAAATGAAATGAAATGAACCTTTATTTATATTTGTCAAGTCACCTGTCTTTTTCATGTGGGGCCTGTTATCCCCATTTTGTGGATAACTAAGGAGATGATGTCTCAAGGCCCTCAAGTTGCAAATATGGAGTGCTAAGAGACTACATGACCAACAGTACCCTTTGCACAGATGGAAAACCCACTCACCACCACAGATGGTCACAGGTTTACAAATGGCATCCACCACACCAGTTGGCTTCTGGAAGGTAGTGGGCCTTGCTCCATGAGGTACAAGTCAATATTATGGTGAGCATCATTTCAATATCTAAGCCATTTGATTATGTTGTATCTTAGATTGCTCTAGAATTCATGATATGTGCTTGGACATTATGCCTTTTTCCCTGCTTCACCTTGGTGGTTGACATTGTGCCCTAGTAAGTGGTCTTCTTTGGGAATGGGTTTGTTGCTGGGAAATCCCTTAATGAGCCATCATACCGTTCCCGACCATACTTACCATTTTCCATCATTATTCCCCTCCATTTCCTTATCTCTTGGGATTTTAGGGTGTATTGACCCAAGAAGGGGTTGTCCCTCATTCTATGGGAAGAAGGGGTTAAAGGCTCAGAGGGGTTGGTGTTGGGTAAAAGATAAAAGCCTTATATAAACCTTCTATATGTTTCGCCTAGGGATCACCCAAGAAAGCAATGAAACGCTTATCTTTGAATAAAGGGGACCCACAATATAATAAAGAAATGCTTGAAAGGTTAGTTGAAGGATAGGAGGCATCATCATGAGCCGACCTATCACGTCCATGGATATCTAGTGGTATGACACTGTCATCATCTGGTCACCAAACCAAGGCATTGACTCTTAGTTGCATGGCTGAGAGAAAGGGGGTCTCATCACAAGCCAGCCTTCTCATTTCCATTAGGTATTTGTGGGTGACATTGCTACCACCTGGTCACCACGCCAGGGCAGTGACCTTCAATCTCTCCTTATGCTATTTTGAAAGAAAATATAAAGAAAGAAAGATAAAAGGCAATTGATGGGCTTCAAAAAAGTGCATTGCGGACGAAGGTACCACACACCCTCTACAAAGGCACCCATGAATGAGACACTATGACCCCTAGTATGTCATGAGCCCTATGCCCATTGAGTCTTGACCCCATCCACCTCATACACTTTACATGGCTTAGAGAAGGACCTCTTGGAAGCTCTCCTTGACCTAGGGCAAGATCTACCCAATAGGACACCTCGTCAACCCTCCCATACTTAAGCTTGACAAGTCGCATAATGTCTTTGAGTTGTTAATTGTTTGATATGGTGATCTTTGATGCACATGCTCGGATGGCTTATTTATTGATTGGATTAACTTATCATGATGTTATGACTTGAGATCCTTGGAGGGCGTGTTCATTTGTCTTTGCAGGACCTAGTTGGTGGACAGTTTTGGGAGAACAAGCCTAACTTGGGACTCAGGTTGGATGCCAGGGGCCCACATGCCGGATGAGAGATATCAAATTTGGAAGGCCTCAAAGAATACTTGGACAACATAGCCTAGCCCCCACATGCCAAACGTTTTTCCTAGGAGAGGCAAAACATCACTTCTAGAGACATGACAACACCTAGAGGGGTTAGGGCTTGGTGGTGAGGTGCCACTCATTTACACATGGACATTTGAGGAGGAGAAGGGTCTTCACCGTGTATGAGTGCCTAGATGCTTGACACATGGCCTTTGGAGGCCCATCCACGCTTCTCCAACACCAACGACTTTCTCAAAGTCGCAAAACATCCCCTAAAGGGGTGATGTCCTCCTAAATTAGGGCATAATTTGTGCAAAAGATGAAATTTTAAGTGAATTATTTAATATTATTTTGTTAAGGGGGCAAGATTAGGGTTGTTGACCCCTAATCTTGTGTTTTACTCATTAATTTGTGGACAAGCTATGTTAGCTAAATTTTGTAAAAATAGAGATCATAAGATCTCATTTTAAAGATAACTCTCCCTCTTGTGAGAGGCTTGGTCTGAAATTTTCGGCCCTCTTGGCTCTTGTGGCTCTTGTGGCTCTTGTTTATGGCTATGTTTATGAATGGTTGATGGAGGAGGCCTAGCGCTAGCTTTGGATGATGTTTTCTAGCTATTGTGGTGGATTGTCTTAGCATTTCTCTTGATCTTGGTCTGATTTTTTTACTCTCTTACTATCATTTTATTCAAGTCAAGCATTGTTATGCTAGGAGCTAGGTGGGAAGTATAAGAGCATACACCCCCACCATAGTCTTCACCATTTTATTGCTTCATCTCATTAATTACAAGGGTTTGCTAAGAGAAGTATAAGGGCATACACCCTCTTAGCTCAAACCCTAGCTTAGAGAAACTTGCCTTGGGAAGTAAAAGGGCTTACACCCCCAAGAAGGTAGCTTCTCTAAGCTCCTTGTGACTCCATTAACCCAATAGTAAAGGCACTAGTCGTACTCTTTTTTGCATTGGAGATATAAAATCATTGCCTTGGGAAACATAATTTTTGACCTTTTGAAAGTTCTCTTGCTTGAAGTTGAATTGTCTCATCGAGAGGAGTTTTCCCCCACTAGGGCGTCCCCTCTCTCCCAATACTTTAATTGTTGTTACAAACTTTAACCTACAGCCATTAGGGCTGCATAACCCTAGCTACTAACACTCTCATAACTCCTAAATTAACCCTAGACTAACTCTTTAACTTTGCTCATTTACTCTACTAACTAGGGCACATCTTTTGAGCTAGTTCTTGGCAACTTTTCATGGTTGGTTTTGTTGTTGTTTGCCACTGAATGCTACAGCCATAAGGCTGCAATTTTCTGCAGAAAACACATGTTACAACAGCCATCTTATCCAGCTTCTTAAGTGCCATTTTTCAACCTATATTCATTGTTAAATTTGATGTTGATTTACTCAATTAGTCTAGATCTTTCTATGCTGATTTTAGATGTTTTATTTGCTGATATAAGCTGATATCTACTGCTGCAAATTAGGGACAGCAAGCTTAACTTGCTGATCCAACAAAACATATATCATTGCAAAGTGTGTTTTCCTATGTCTCGGGCAAGTACAATCATCCGGAAAAGTACTATACCTGTGGGGCAGCAATTACTTGACTTGCAAGGCATCTCTCCCTACCTTTCATTCCACTTAGAATTGACCTATAGGGGCTGTACTTCCACTTCCCTCCATCTCCATCTCAATCCCCCTAGGGTCACCGGGATCGCCTCCCTAGAGTGACCTAGTCACCCTTGAAGTGCGGGACCTACATCGAGGTGACATTGGGTGTAGGATTCTCAAGTTGTAGCACTTGTTCCGTGGTTGGGTCGAGCTTTGCCCAACCTACAACTTCCGCTATAACAGGGCCAACTTCTCTTCCTGGGTGTTCAATTTTACTTCTTTTTTTTTTGTCTTTTACTTGTGGAGGCCAACTTCTCTTCTTGGGTCTTCAATTGCTTCCTGGGGCTTCTTTAATGGTCAGATGGGCATCGTCTTGTCTTCTTGACACTTCTTCTTTTCTAGAAAGGTTGTCCTTGGGCCTGGTTGATGTAATCTTCTTTGGCATGCACCTAGTTGATGTGTTTATTTCCCACATAGCATCTCGAGTCTCTGTCAGTCCTTGTCATAGTTTTAAAAACCGGAATCGATCGAGGGTCCAACCAGAGCCGGAACCGGAACTAGTAATGAACCAATCGAATCGGTTTCAATGAACCGATTTTTTAAAAAAATACATAAAATATTTAAATTTTAACGAAAAAATATATATTTTAACCTAGAATGGAAAAATATCATACGGATATTCCATTGTGGTAAGATATCTTGTAATTAAAATATCACTCAAATAACAACTACAAGCTAGAGAAGGACCATGAGGCATGACACTGAAACCATCAAAGATATTATTACCAGAGTGAGGGAGGATGTTATCACATCAACTTAAGGACTTGCCACTCAAAGCTAGGTTCCTAATTAGCAAAGTTTTTGGTGAAAGCTCACAAATCACTTTTGTCTCACCATTATTAACCATGTGAGAATATATAAAACACACACATACATGTGGTGAGGAAGGAGAGTATTAATGTGGAACAAAATCTCATCATAGGGCTATGTCATTGTAATAAGACAATTTGTAATTGCAAGTACATTACATATATAACAACCAAAACCTAGAGAGATCTCACAAGGCATGACATTGAAACCACTAGCAATGTTAGTACTAGAGTGAGGGAGAATGTTATCACATCAACTTAGGGCTTACACCCCTTAGCTAGATTTCAGATCCACAAAGCTTTTGGTGTATTTAATGTCTCATAAGCCACCTCCACAATCCTTATTTATCTGGGATCATTCACAGTCAGTCCAGACTGAACCGATCGGTTTATGATGAAACCGGCCGGTGTCGGTTCCGTACCAAACCAGCCGGTTCCGTCATAAACCGGTCGGTCGGTTAAGTTTACTGACCGATTCGAACCAGTCGGCCATCAAACCAGTAAAACCGACCGGTTCCGGTTCCGGTTTGCCAGTTTTTAAAACACTGGTCCTTGTCAAGCCACATGATAAAGGATAGAGACTACAGCTGGGCCATTGTCCTTAGCCATCTGAGGAGAATGTCTACCTGATGCTAATACATGGAGAACATCAACACCCTGGGCCATTCTCCTTAGCCAAGTCACATGGCCATCTGAGGAGAATGTCTACCCGATGCATATGTGCCTCAAGTCTTTGTCGATCCTTGTCAAGTCACATGATCAAGGCTAAAGACTATGCCTAGGCCATTCTCCTTAGCCAAGTCACATGGCCAATCTGAGGAGAATGTCTGCCTGATGCTACTCAAAACATCAACACGTACAGCAGGCTGCGGGCTTGTTTGGCAGACTGTACAGGCCATACAGCGAGGCCATACAGGCCGTACAGTGGCAACATCAGGCAAAGGGGTTTCTAGGGCAGATTTCCAAGCAGAGGGTTTCTCGGAGGGCAAATTTGCCAGGTTTGTTGTAAGGAAGCCCTTGTATGCTTGGATATTATTTTAATGAAAAGCAGATTTGAAGGGCAGAAATTTGTTGTGCATGCGTCATTGTGAGATTGGTTTCCATTTTGCTTCCGCTATTTAATTCCTGTTAATTATTCCAGCCAGCTGCAATTTAATTTTATTTCAGCAAGGAAATCACTAGGAAATAATTTTTCTAGGGCTGGGATTAGAAAATTAACAGCCTTGACAACTGCATTATATGCTTGCCATGGTTTGGGTCTTAGTTTTGTAGAGTAGTGATAGGAGTTTTTTTTCACACTCTCACTGTGTATTCACATTCATTGTATTTTTTAGTCTCTCATTGACTAGCTTTGTGGCCACTTGTTGGCATTAATAAAATTATCCTATCTTATCTGAACCACCATATTAATAAGGGGCCAACAAGGCCACCTTCTAACCATCACATTAATAATAGACCATTAGGGCCTTACATCAATGACACTTAATGTCTACTAAGTCCAGATTATCTAAAATATCTCCAACACATCAAACCCGAATCCCAACCCCACCTCAACAATGGGTATGCATCCCTTTCCATGCCTGAGCACCAATGTTTAGATTTTGCATTTTCAAGAAAAGATGCATCTCTTTGAACCCATCATAAAATCTACCATTCTTTATGGTGCCGAAGTTTGGGGCCTAGTCTGATTTTAGTGGATTGGGCACATCTCGAGAGTCCAATCTATAATGCTCCGGCATATGATCCATTGTAAATAGAATATCCCACTATTAATTATCCAGCCCAAGTTTGGCACCCATCCTTTACACCTTGAGATCATTTCCAAGCTTGTTTTTTTCCATCACAAGCATCGCAACATAGGGGACTCAGCTACTGGATGAGAGAGATGCCACTATTTGGCACTTTGTTCTTCAGAAGGGCTTAGCTCCTTGGTCCTTTCCCAGCATAGATAGTGTTGGGTCATAGAGGCTTCTTTGTTGCTTCAATCCATCGGCATTTCTATTAATGCCTCCCTCCCTTCAGGTACACTTTAGACGCCCTTGGTCACCTCCTCTGCTCAAAAGGGTAGATCAACAAGGTTGTCATGGATGACATATACCGACAGTACACTCAGCTCACTTGGGTGCCAGATACCCATCGCTAGAATTTTCTCTTCAGCATTAGATGTTAGGAAAGTTTTGGCAGACCACTCCTAGGCTACTTTCAAGGTCACCCACCCAGGGCCTCTCAACCACATGCATTGCCTAGAGAACATCATCAGGCTTTGCACCAGCGCCTTCATAGTGATAGATGATGACAAGGACATTTATACTCCCTCCTCTACTTCCACCTTTATCTCTATCTCTGATATTGAACAGTGTTTCCTATCTTTCTAGGGTTTACCCTTTTAGTTCGCTCTTTCTCATGCACTTCTTTTTTTTTTCTTGTATTTCCACTTGTATCTTTTCATCTTTTAGAAATTAGAAGTAATCTTGGCACTCCCATAGTCTCATGTTGAGTGGCTGTAATTTCTAGTCCAATTGACCTATTCTTTGGTCATTTGTGGAAATTAATAAAATTATCTCAGATTTTATTTATATGCAAACATCTTTTCTCTTTACTCTGTTTCATTGTTGTTAGTTATTATTCTAAACCTACAGCATTGAGCGAAATCTGCATTAAACAGTTTGGTATCGTTGCGTGATTTGGATTTTGATAAGGAAAGATCCCACTCGCATTGGTGGCAGCAGCCAGGCTGAGAGAGTACATGAATACGTGAAGATGTCTAACAATACTTATCTAATCGATTGGGATCTTTGAACCTAAGGAGGTGAATCATGTTGAAAGACAAGATATCCAATTATCTCAGCCAACAATGTGTGCATATGATTTCAAGTTGATTAGGAGACATCAAACATGATTAGAAAACACGAGAACCATTCAAGTGTATACTAATATTGTGTTGGTTTTTCATTTTGATTTGACAATGGCCTTTCTGAACATGATGCTGTGAGTCAGATGACAAGGAGGAAGTCTTAACTAGACAAGAGGTCCAAAAGTCTAGTGTTCCAGCATTCTGAAAAGATTACAGCAAGTTCAACAGCAGTTACAACCCTTGCTACTGAGGATGAGGCTGTGGTGGAAAATGTATTGGCAAATCTGAATGATGAGCAGTTGTTGAGCTTGGCAGCGGACCTAATCTCTAGATAAGACCTCAACGCACAAACAAAAGAGAGTGACCAAAAGAAGGAGATTTCCTCTCTGACTAAGCAGACTGGCACAGGCAGAGCAGAGGCCAAGAGGGAGGCAGCTGATTTGGCTTAGTCTATGGCAGGATAAAATTAAGTTTGGGTTTGTTAAATTTATAGCAGCTGCAAGAGCCATTCTCCGGAAGGATGGTAAAGACCCTAGCTAAGGTCTAGGGCCCCCAGTGCACTCCTGGGGTATTTGGTCTGGGACCAAACAGTCAGTGCCATGGCAAAAGACCCTTCTTAGGGTCCCCAGTATATGACTGGGGTTCTTAGTCTGAGACTAAGTAGCTAAAGCCCCTAGATATGTCTAGGGCCCCTGGAAATGT
>SNQJ01S0051983.1:27017-69508 GCA_010110895.2 Picea sitchensis | reverse complement strand
CATAAGCCAACGTGAACAAGAAAAACGTTTTGACTTCACAAGTTTTATGAGCTCTGTCCGGCTCTGCAAATTCTGGGACTTCGAAACTTCAGAATCTCGGTCCACGAAGATCCAATAGTTAAATCTTCGTAACCAAAGTCACCCTTTTGCAACTCGTGATCTCACGAGTTCGTGAGTCGAAGACCCTCGACTCCTTTCCTCCAAACACTGATACCCGAGATGTGACACGGGTATGGCTCCCTCCTCGCTAGCGCCTCCTACACATGACCGTAGGCTAGGGCTAAGTGCTATCACTTCTTCACCAACTCACGACTTCACGAGTTGGAGTGTTGAGCCTTCGTGCTCCTCCTTTGCGAATTCCGAAATCGTGAATTACTTTATTCTCTGGGCCCATAGCACAACTGTCGCCCTTCACCACAGTGGCACGTGGTACATTCAGGAGGATCCACATCACCTTCATTGACGTCATCGGGTCCCACCACTCTCACCTGTCTTCTTGACTCACTGGCACGTGGTACACACCTGTGTGTCCACGTCCATTCCAAATGAAATCCAACAGTTAGGTCTTTCTCAGATCTACGACGCAGATCCTTTCGGCGTTTCGGGGTTTCGGGCATCGGGAGTTCGTGCACCCCACATCTCGAACTTCCATCTGTCGAAATCCTGAAATTACGACTTACTCCTCCGCTGAATTGGATGATCAACCACCTTCCTACGATCTACGGTGTAGATCGTTTCGACATTTCAGGTTTCAGAGGTGTTCACCTTCCTCACTTCCTCTCGCGACTTTGCGAAATCTGAAAAGTTTTCGCGACTAACTAGAGCGTGACTCCGCTAGATCTAATGGTCGAGCCTTCCTCCTAGATCTACAGCGTAGATCTTCTCGGATTTTTGGGTTTTCGGGAGTTCACATATCGCGATCCCCACACTCCAGTGCAATTCAAAAGGGATTTTAATCCTTGCGCACATTTTCCAGATCCGACGGTCACGAGGGCTCACCTTCCCTCCTGAACCGATCCTAAGGCTCCAACACTGCTAATGTGGAGTCCTCTCTCCCTGTGGCCATAGACCACACCGACTGCGGTTTCACAACACCGCTATACCTCCTGAGCTTATAGGCATGGTCAAGTAACTCCTTGACACTCCGGACCATACCAGGGTCCGAAATTGGTCCTCCAGACACAATTTCTCCTCTCACCCTCGGTCCAAAGACCACTCAGCTGGCCCATCTAGGCTCAGTGTTGAAACCTTGGCTTTGATACCAATTTGTAACGCCACCTTTCAGTTACCAAGGCTTAATCACTCTTAAATAAAACTATAACACCACTTTGTACATAGCTCATACTGACATTATAGTAATAACATGCATTTAATCAAGAGATTCAATTAAACTCAGAGTAAACATAAGATTTACTGCTATAATCAATAATCAATAGTATTAACATTAAATTGATATACACAGCGGAATACATGATTAAACATCGTCTGATACTTATCTTCAAAACAGTGGTAGATTCCACCAACCACGTGCAGGCCTTCCACGAACCTCCCAGCCTTAAACCGCACTGCTCATCGGCGTAGCAATGGGTCACCCCTGAGCTGGGACTAAGCTCCACCCCAAGGCAAGGAATCCTAGGCTAGGTTGAGGTTACAGGAAAAACAACAAAGAAAAACTGGAAGGATTCTTCCCAAGATGCCATCTTACGCCCACTACTCCCAGACTCTCATTCCCCACATGCCTGTTCCGCCCGAGAGTATACACCTTCACAAGCACAGTCCATCGGTGCTAACCTCCCTCTCTGGGTCTCGACAACAGGCTGGATCAGGAAGTCTCGGAGCCCGAAGTTGGTGTTGGACACTCTATGGAAGAAACCACTTCCTAGCAAACTCTCTCACCTGGAGAGAATTGCTCACAGGCCTGACAACCTGTCTCTTCCAACAACAGTCACCTCTCTCACCTGGAGAGAGGTCATACATAGGCTCAATCAAAACTTGCACTGGCTAGCAAGCCACGCGCAATCCAACTCTGCGTGGCCACCACAGCCAATCGGAAAAAACAAATACGGGCTTCCCAAACAAGCTTAGCAATGGCACAAGGTCTCACAGTGTTGGTTCTTGGGAACGCGTGACAAACAATCCACGCAGGGAATAACACGGGTTCCATGGCTCAGAATGGAGAGGGTGAACCCGACCTTTTTCAGAAACGAACACAGGCTTCTCAACTTTCAGAACATAGGCTTTTCGGCTCACATGGAAGCACGAGGGTTCTCTGCAAGCTCGGGTCAGTCCTACTGCTCAGCGCTCCGTACACGCTCAGGCCGTTGGGTGGAATGGGCGAGGAACCCTTTCACGGCTCATCTTGGTCATTTTATTCGCATGCACCAGGGTTGGCACTTGTCACCCATGGAACTGCATGCGTTCCATTTAGCATGCATTCCTTCCCATTTGGCAGTCCCCCGTCCTTCCCAAAAACTTAGGATAAAATGTCACACTCACATAATTCATGTGGCTTTTTGGAATAATAATAAAATATTATTCCCAAGGCTTAAGCCCCTAGGCTTAGCCCTTAGGCTCAACACTTAGCCCCTCTTCCCACCTTCCAACCCCTAATTCCTTGCCCACTCTGTGGAAGCTCAGTCCCCCATCACTCATTCATCGTGGTCGGTCTGCACGTGGCGGTGTCTATATTTATTATTGTGTTGCATACATACAAGTACAAAATCAAGCCCTTGGCCTCCAACCCTTAGGCTCTCTGGCCTAACAATCACATAAGCCCACCGACTTATACAAACTTGGCTCACTAGCCTATAACACATATTTACAATTCATTTTATACATCAAATTTACAACTGGGCTCGGCCTTGGGGACATTACAGGTGGAGTATTACAAACTACCTTCCTCCGGTAGCCAGAGAAGCCCTCTTCTCTACCTTCAAAACTCTGGTTTCCCCCAAAAGTTTGGTGTTGTGCCTCCATAAATGAGTTGGATAAACTAGGAAGTGAGTTTGTGAAGGAAGGTTGACAGTATGCACCTCCACAGAGTGGATGCTCGCTATGGGAACGCACAGGAGGAGCAAACTCCTTCGTGAAAGATTGAATGTGGCTTGTAGTTTGTTTCCCCAGGCTATCTATGGTTTTGAAAAGACCGGCCTCGTGCCAGAGTCTTTCATCCACTTCTCTCATCAAACCTCGGACATCATCATTAATAACTGTCAGATCCGAGGGTGCCATTTAGAGGCCACAAAGTTTGGGCCAAAGTTCCATTAAAAGAGTAAGAGTAACTTGTATTACAATGAAATTAGGCTGTGGGTCAAATTTGTGTTAGAATTTTTTAAAAAACGGATCTTTTTTTACTGTTATTTAAAGATCTTTTCAGTGCCATTACCGTAAGAAGGGATGGTGTTTAATCTTGGTGTGTATGTAATATAGGGGCCAATATATCTGAGAGAGCCAAAATGTTTATTGCGATGTGTTGGAAAAGACCAAAGGAAGCTTGGGAAGAAAGGGTGTGTATATTTTGCACCTCTGAAAAAGTGGAAACATAAAACATTTCATTTTAGAGTGTGAAGCCTTCAAAGACAATATGGACAACTATGTAAGTATCTTGACAGCTAGCTCTTGGAATAATTTATTCAGCAAGGAGACAATGGAGAAATTAGGGGATCTCATCATCAAGTTGAACAGGAAAATGACTGAAATGCAAAAATCAGTGTGTGAGGCGGTCTGTTCCATAAGCTATTGTTAGCCTCGTGGACGTTAAAATAATTTTCTTTCTTTCTTTCTATACTAGGTATGGCATGACCAATTTTTTTTTTTTATAAAGCTAGGCTTGGCTTAGGCAGGGGTGTGGCCTAATGACACGATCTTTTTTATGTTTTCTTTTTACACTCTTGGGATTGCTTGGTGGGTTTACTGCTTATTGTTTATGAATTTATGATGATGATGGTTAATGTTCATTGAAATCAAAATTGACTATTAAACCTAAAAAAAACAAGAGATTTTTTTTTTTTTTTTAAATATTATTTTGATGTTTAAAAGACATTAAAAAAATTAATTTTTCTAATAAAAAATAATAATAACAACAAAAATATATATTATCAAAAATATATTTATATTAACTAATATAAATTTGTTAAAATAAATTTATTAAAAAATAAAAAAATTAATAAGTTTTGAATTTTTTTAATGTTGAAGTCTATAGAGTCACAATTAGGAGGAATGGGCAAAATATATTCATAAGGATTCTAGACATGGCTATATGGAATTGGCCAAATCTATTCATAAGGATTATACACATATCTATATTGGACTTCTGAAGGTTGTTTGTTTTCTTTATTGTATCTTAATCATATAACTAATTAATTATATATATAATAGAATAATACAGTGAATTAATTAAAATATATGTAGACATAGTTATATTGGATTTTTAAAAGTTGTGTGTTTTATTTATTGGATTTCTAAAGGTTGTGTGTTTTATTTGTTATATTGAATTTTTAAAGGTTGTGTGTTTTATTTATTGGATTTTTAAAATTGTGTGTTTTATTTATTGTATTTTGACCAACTAATTAATTAAAAATATATATACAATAAAATAATATAACTAATTAATTATAAATATTTATATAGATACAACTAATTAATTAAAAATATATATACAATAGAATAATATAACTAATTAATTAAAAAATATATAGAATAAGTAGCCTTTAAGTTTACATTATGTGGACTTTTGGATGCTTCATCTTTATGCGTTTTATTAATTAAAATATATATATACAATAGAATAAGTAGCCTTTAAGTTTACATTATGTGGACTTTTGGAATCTTCATATTTATGCTTTTAAAATCATACTTGTCTTTATGCGTTTTATTAATTAAAATATATATATATATATACAATAGAATAAGTAGCCTTTAAGTTTACATTATGTGGACTTTTGGAATCTTCATATTTATGCTTTTAAAATCATACTTGTGATGAGCTTTAATAAAAAAGGATTTGTAAGAGTTAAGGAGTTATTCCTTTTTCTAATTGTCAAAGGTTTACAAGCTTGGGAGGCTAAATAAAGAAACTTGAAAACTTTATATATTCTCTAAGAGAGAAGGAATCCTAGGAGATTAGATAAGTAGTATGCCAATGGCCTTTAATCTACAACATGCTCGCGGAGCCAAGGAAATAAGTAAGTTCAATATACCTTGCTTTTAAATTATTGACTTAATAAACTACTTATTAAGTAGTTGGGTTAAAGAAAATAGTAAGTGGGATAGAAAAATGCAACATTATTAAGTCATGGGTTGAAGCTCTGGTACTATAATGGTGGCTACCCACCCATTGTTTGCCCTTCCCATAGGCTGGAACTATTGTTCTTGTCTCCCTCACTAACCTTTCAGCTCCTCGTTAACTGAACTTTTCTTGTTTTCTGGTCAGGACTTCGCATAGGTCTCGTGGCTATCCTTTGAGAGTTATTTTTTATTCAGCCCGGTTACTATGGATCCCGACAAACTCCACAAAGACATTGAAGCTCTAATGAACCCCTCTGACGAACTTGAGTGACTTAGGGAAGGCATCTTCAGATCTACTGACACAACAGGTCAACAACCTTCATTTTCGTCGTTACCAAGACAACCTACCTTATCAACTACTCCTCACTTTCCCGCCCTGGACTCACGCACTGAATAGACCACTATATCGGCCTGCCTACCTTCTACTGTTCACCTTAGTACCCCACAGTTAAACCACTTTCTTCAGTCTTAGGGACCAGTTGATCATGAACGACTTCAAAAAAACAAAGCTCTGAAGTCTACCGTGGCTAACATACCTCCACACTCTTCTCCAACTTCCCTCCAGACAGGAACCAGAAAAAGAGCTTGGAAACCAAACAAGCGAGTTAGAAAGATGGTTCTCGACGATGACGTGGATCTCAAAGATACCTGCAGACTGGCTCTCTGTGGCCTGGTGGGTAGACTTGCTTATTCTTCACTGGCGGACTGTCCTGTCTCAGACTAGGTCATAAAAGTTTGGACTCCTCTCCTTGGATATACTCCTGAGATAGTCATTCTTACTAAAGGTTGGTTTGGTTTCATTTGTCATACCCCGGAGGGTGTCGTGCTACTACTAAACCAGTACTGGGTCTTGGGTAAAAGTAGCATGATGCTGAAAAGATGGAGGTTAGCCTTCAATCCTGAAACTGAACACTTTCAACTCAGACATCTTTGGGTCCTCTTACCGGGTTTGTCGTTACATTTCTGGCATGAAGGGGCCCTCAAGGCCATAGGGAACGCTTTGGGACACTTCATTGCACTGGACCCTTCATCTCTTACTAGTCCGTTAAGAAAGATTGGGAGAGTTATAATGGAGATAGATATACACGCAGGAATTCCTGAAGTCCTTGACATAGACTGGCGTGGTCGACACTACAAACAAAAACTAGACTACTAGGGGATTCCCTTCAGATGTTATTGGTGTCATTGCACAGGACATCTCCGAAGAGACTACAAAGGGAAACTGATGGAGGACTTGTCGGAAGACACACTACTGCAGGAAGACCCACCATAATACACGATGGAAGTAGATTCACAAACTATTGAACCCACTCACAATCCACCTAGCTCAGACCCACCTCTGGAGACACTGGACACTCTTTCGGGTAAGCTACACCTCTTTTTCCCTTCTCTTTACTCTTCTTTAACCTTGTGGGAAAAACAAACCCTGGATACCTTAGATTGCCTGCCTCGTCCTCTCTCCCATGTTCCTTTACCTAAGAGAGGAGGCAATGACCCCCTTCCTATTCCTAAGTCCACCTTCCCCATTGTTAGAGAAGTGACAAACTCGACAAGTTCAGACACCGATAATTTTGTCCCACACACCCTTCCTACCTCCCTTCCCATCAGCTCTACGGGAGATCCAACCTCCCTTCCCCCCAGCTCTGTAATGTCCCCCTCTTTTGTTCCCTCAACATCAAGGACGATCCCTCCCCCTCTTTCCATCTCGGTTTCCCTTCCACCTCCTAACCATCCTCCCAACTCTCCACCTCGCCTTTTTTCTCCCTCCACCTCTCCACAGACCGAGACTCCCGAGACTACTATCCTGTCTGGTTTTAGGGAATCGGAGGAAAAGCCTTCCGAACTTAGACAAATTCTTGACTCCTTGGTTTCCAATGGTCGGGAGATCCAAGAAACTTCGTGCCTCCCTACTTACTTGGGAAAGAGAATCCTTGAGCCCTTGGGCGCTTCGGAGGCTTCAAGCTCAAAAAACAAGCTGAGCGGAGGCGAGAAAAGCTTTGCCTAGTCAAGGGGCATAGCGCTAGAAATTTCACCGATCAAAACTAGAAGCAGCCGGAAAAAGCTCTCACAGTCAATTGAACAGACCTCAGAGATATCTACTTCTTCTACAGATATTGGGCCCCTTAGAGCAATGAAAGCCCCGGCGAGGGCTAAGTAATGTTACTGCTCTCTCTGAATATTAGAGGAATTGGAGGCACCCTCGAAGCTACCTCTTTCCGTCGACTGATGGAACAAACGAGACACAGAATTGTTTTCCTTCAAGAAACTTTGGCTCCAACCCAAAAAGCCAGGGATTTCTTCTTTTGTTTTCGCCCTTCATGGGCCATTTGTTTAGTAAACGTTGTAGGCACCTCCGGGGCCTCCTTGTAGCTTGGGACCCAAGCTCTCTTGATCTATCCCCCTCTCTTACTGTGGGAGGCATTTTATTAACAGGTTTTAGCTTAGGAGATAAGAAGGAACTTACCTTACTTAATGTCTATGGCCCTTGCTCAGCCAGGAAATCCTTTTGGACTAAAGTAAATAATAGTGGTATCTTGTCTGCCAATAATTTAATATTGGCTGGTGACTTTAACATCATCTTTATCTCAGATGAGGCCCGGGGAGCGACTCCTTCCGGTTTTATTGATGGTTTCTTCAAAGACCTTTTTGCGTCCAATAATCTTATAGACATCAAACCTCCCAAGCTCATGCCCACTTGGCGCAATGGCGCTTAGGACACAACGCAATCTAGAGGAGGCTTGACATAATTTTGGTTTCAGAAGAATTACTTTCTTCAATCTGTCACTACAGAACTTGGGTCGAATCTCCTTTCTTTTCAGACCACGCCCCCTTTTGCTTTCAATTAGACTTACCACCGAAGCACACAAACTGTCCATTTAAGTTCAATGGGCACCGACTCGAAGATAAAGTCTTTGTGGACATTGTTAAAAAAACCTGGAATGACACTAATTTCTCTTCAGAACTCAGTGCGCAAAGGAAATTACTTTGGAAACTTCAAGTACTGAAACATCACACAAAGATTTGGCTCAAAGACAAAACCAAAAAGGATAAAGACAGGCTGGTAACTATAGAATCCGAAATCAATTTTCTCACTACCAAACTCTTGGGGGAACCAAACTCACTTCTTTTTTAAACCAGTCCGAGACACCTGGAACTGGAGAGAAATTCCTTACTTCGCCAAGAGGAAGAAAAGTGGAGACTGCGTAACAGAGCCCTCTGGCTGGCTAGCGGCGATCGTGACACAGAATATATTCATAATGTGGCCTCCATAAACATAAATAAAAACTACATTTGGGACATCAAAGGTGAAAATGACTGTTTGATTAATGACCAACCATTATTAAAGAAAGAAACAACCTCCTATTTTAATTTTTTTTACAAAGCTTATATCACTCTTGATACATTTGAACAGTGTAAACTGGCAGATCTTTTCCCTCAGATGGTCAATGAGGAGGATTCTCGTGCACTTTACAGTCGAGTTACTATTGAAGAACTGAAGTCAGTTTTATTCCATTTCAAAAAAGAAAAGAGCCTGGGTCTAGATGGATGGACCACTGAATTTTTCATCTTTTTCTTTGACTTGGTTGGGGAGGATCTTTTATCTTTCATTGAAGATTCAAGAAGACTAGGAACAATCTATGGAGGTTTAAATGCTACTTTTCTAACCCTGATACCAAAGGCGAATAAACCTGTTTCCTTTGATGACTACCGACCTATCTCACTTTGCAACTTGTGCTATAAGATTATTTCTAAACTCATAACAAACCGTTTGATCCCTATTTTATCTGGAAAGATTTCTATTGAACAACTAGGCTTTCTGAAAGGAAGACACATCCAGGATGCCATAGGCACAACCCATGAGTGCCTACACAACATCAAAAAATACAAACTGAAATCTCTTGTGCTAAAGTTGGATCTAAAAAAAGCTTATGATTGTATTGACTGGTATTTCCTCAGACTTATCCTGCACAAAATTGGTTTGGAGCCACAGATGACAAAGTGGATAATGACTTGTGTCACCCCTTCATCCTTTGTGGTGCTCATCAATGAAGAGGCTTCAGATTTTTTCAGAAGTGGAAGGGGAGTCAGACAGAGATGTCCTTTTTCCCCACTACTTTTCGTTCTGGCGATGGAAGGATGCAACCTGCTATTAAAACAAAACTTTGTTGATGGTCACCTTTCGGGGATCAAGGTTTCTAGACTAACCAAAATCTTGCATCTACTTTTTGCGGACGATGTTCTCATCTTATCTAAGGTGAGCCTCTCTAAATGGCAAGTAATTAATACTCTTATCATTCGTTTCTGCAATGCTTCGGGTCTAACTGTCAATCCTTTGAAATCGACAGTTCATCACGAAGGCATTTCAGAGATTGAACTGCCTTCCTATAAAAAAAATCTTCCATACACCTTCAACGAACTCTCTTCGGGATTCCGGTATCTTGGCTATTTCTTGAAGACAGGGACTCAGCGTGTTGCAGATTGGAATTGGCTAGTGGTAAGGATGGAAAAAAAAATTAACCATTGGACCAACAGATGGCTGTCATTGGGAGGGCGTTTCATACTTTTAAAGTTTGTTCTGGAAGGGCAAAATGTTTATTGGATGTCCCTAGAAACTCTGCCTCGCCTGATCTTAAATAAACTTAGAATTTTAATGTTTCATTTCCTTTGGACAGGCCATCAGGAAGCTCATCAGTATCACTTGTGTAAATGGGAGGTCCTCTCCAGACCCAAAAAACGAGGATGGGGTCTTCGTAAGCTTCCTCTATTTAATTTGGCATTGATCACGACAAATATGTGGAGAGTTCTAACGCATCATGGTATCTGGCAACAAGTTATATTTGACAAATACTTACATAACTCAACGATCATTAACTGGATCAGGCACCACTCACATAAACAACTTCCAGCCTAAAAAATCTAGACTAGTCTGAGGCGTGCTTTACCAATCATTAACCACTGGGCTAGCTGGCAACCAGGTTCTGGTTCACAAGTGAAAGTGGGCCGTGATATTATTTTAGATTTTGGGGAGAGAGCGCAACTCTCAGGGGAACTTCTAACTGTTTTAAAGCACAAGGATATTATCACTTTGACACAAGCATCTGCAGGTTTAAATTATCTAACCTGAACCAAAAACTAGAAGAGTCCGGGAGACCTGGGACTTGTGGGAGATCTAGCAGTCGAATGGAATAATTATACGACCAGACTTGGACAGGCCGGGATTACGCTCAATCAAACAAAAAAAGATAAAATACTTTGGAATGGAGGTGACTCATCAGGAAAAATCTCAGTCAGCAATTGCTACAAGGCACTCTTATCTTTACTCTCCCTACCAAACCTCCATGGCTGGAAACTCAAACTATGGAAGTAGAACCTGCAATTAAAGATTATTCTCTAATTCAGGCTGGCGACGGATCAAAGCATACTTACTTAGGATATATTATTAAAAAAGGGATGGGTGGGTCCTGGATTTTGGTACCTCTGCAGAGCAACAACTGAAGATAGTGTGCATCTCTTCATCCATTGTCATTTCACAAATACGACCTGGAACTGTGTACTAATTCTCTGAATTTAAATTTGGAGTGGAAGGGGTAGAATTTAAACAAATGCATGGTGAATTGGACACAAAACTCTACCGCGCCAAAAAAACGGCCAGTTCTTATTTGTTGGTTCTTGTGGAAGGAGCGCAATAAAGCCTTATTTGAAGGTAAACTTCCCTCTTCTAGTACAGTTACTCACAGAACTTTAAGTTTGCTCTCCTACACTCAAACAGAATTTAGACCGAGATTTTTAAGATTGAGTTTGATTACTCCTATCCATGGACATTCTTTGATCTTCTTCGATGATGCGTTTATTAACGGAGGAACAACCTGTGGTGTTGGGGGAACCTTGAAAACTCCCAATTCCCCGGATGTGAGATGGTTCTTCAATTGTGGAGATGGCTCCAATACGAAGGCCGAATTAATTGGAGCGTGGGCATCCTTCATAATGGAAAATGCCTTTCACTTACACCACCTACACTTATTGGGGGATTCCAAGGTCATTATCGAGTGGCTACAACGAAAAGGCAAACTACATGCTACTAAAATTGAAGGTTGGAAGCACAGAGTTCGAGACTTGCAGAAAAACTTCCAAGGGACCTACTTCCAGCATATATACAAGGAAACAAACAAAGAAGCTGATAGACTTTCCAAAAGACCCCTCTAAGCACCGAAGGGCATATTGTTCTTCTTCACTTGGATCAATGGAATCGAAGGACCTCAACAAAACATAAATCTCTTTAAAAAAAAGAAAAAAGAGAGGTCGAAACATTGCTGCAATAGTGTTTCTTGATCTTTATTACAGTTTAGAAATCTCCCTTTGGTTTTTGGAATCCAGTTCAGGTCTGTTTTTTACATTTCTTGTTCGGGGGCCATTTCTTCCTTTGTTTGTAAAGACAGAGAGATATTTCTGTGCTGACAATACCTTGGTCACATCGTCTTTGGGACCTCTTCTTTGTCAATGTAAAAAAGTTTATATATCAATATAACCTTGAGCCATTTTTCTTCTGATAAAAAAAAAAAAGTGGGATAGAATTTAAGAGATTTGTGTATTCTCTTTATTGTTTCTTTTTTATTATCAAAATCATACTTGTGTGGTATGCTTTAAAAGAAAAGAGTTTTGGGGGGGTAGTTCAATTAGTAAGTGTCGTGATATAAAGTGTTATGTTTGATGAGGTTTTGAGTTCAAATCTCCCCGATTTACCCGTGCCTCCAGAAGGGGCATACATATGGTACCTGGAGGTTATAGTGGTAGTGGTTGGAATCGACCCCGTGTCACGTGAGTACGAGACCGATCAGTTGTTCACTCCGCTAGTCATTAAAAAAAAAGAACGTGAGGTTTAAGTAGCCTTAGAGTTTATGAATGTGAGAAGGACATTTAAAAAAAACTATGAAAATGGAATTATAAAACTAACTTGTTTTTTTTTACTAAATGTTTTACTTGTTTCACAGTTTTTCATCATTGACTTAAAAATTGGCATAATAATTAAAATTCATCATTTAACATTGAAATTAAACTTGATTTGGATTGGATCATTATATTGTTTGTCATCCATCTTGATCTTTTCATAGTGGAAAAAATTGGTGGAATAAGTTTGCAGGGCCATTTTAATGGCAGGTCCTAGTTTGGAAAATTTGGGTCTGGAACCTTCCAGGGCCATTTTGAGGCATCGAATAACATTTTTGGGGGTTAAAACTTTCTCAACAAAACTAATACCTCATTACGCTATTCTACACATCAAGACCTTTCCAATGATGCAACAATCGTGTTAATCAGAGCTCGTAAACAAAAGTTATGTCTCCCACAAGTTGACCTACAATGTTGACCACCATGGTATGAGAGGATGTCACGTCAGCCCCCGTTACTCACGCATATGGGGCTAGCCACGTATGTAGTTTCAAGAAGATTTTAGAAGGTCCAAAACCCTATCATAATTTAGAGTTGAGGAAGTCAAAAACCTACCCCTATATGGCTAGCGAGCTATGTTAAATACTGGGCCACGAGAAGGGGTTTCATTCTTTTGCATTGTATATTGTTCCATATCTGATCAAAACATCTGAGAGTGGTATTCTATGAGCATAATCGAGGAGGAGAGATTTTGTAGTAGTCATACAGACCACAGGTCAAAGGCAACTCCACAAAGAGTGTCTCTTTCTTTGTACTTGCATCATTTTCTATACCAGAGAAAAGAGAGAACAAACAACCTCACCTTCTAGTTGGGTTTTCTCATGTATTGGGTTTCCCAGGTATATCATGTGTTTATTTGTGGATGGTGTGATTGCACTTTACCATTACCTATTTTTCACATTTTATCTATTTTGTGCATAAGCGGAAAATCAGTGACTATATATTTTGAAGATCTAAAGGAAATTAACCTTAATAGTGAAGATTTCAGTATTTTATTAGATCTCTTGTGACAAATTGTTCCAATGGAATGTCCATGGCAATTTACAGATCAAAACAATAAGCAAATGAGATAATATGCAAACCATAGTGATAACAAAGTTCACCGAATTTTGGCTATGTTTCTAAGTTCACTCAATTGAAGAACCTATTCATTAATTATCCTTTGAACGAGATTTTCCTTTCACAAAAAGGGTTGAAAATATTCTCCCAATGAAGGGCAGGTTCTCTCCTTTACAAGGACAAAAAAGCTTCTCACAATAAGTGGCTCATTCTTCCAATAAGGGGTTTACAAGTTCTCCCAATAAGGGGCTTATCTCCTTTTTACAAAAAGGGCTAACAATTCACAAGCAAGCCTACAACTTGTTCACTCTCCTTAAAGAGATTATAAATCCCTCCTTTTTTCAAAAAGCAAAATGGAATTTATTCATTTACATTGTTGAGAACTACCTCAAAATTCTAAGGAGAGAATAACTCTAAATCCAATAAGTTAGGATCTGGGCACAATTCAAAGGATAGGTTGAGAAAAAATCGCAACTATGCCCATGAAGTTCTTAACATTTCCCTTAGACTAGAAAACTACAATGCTACGTAGCTCTTATACTTATTAGTTTTCTATTACAATAAAAATGGAAAATACAAGAGCACATAAAATGTACAAAGCATTTCATTTTATGTTTTTAGCCTTTTTGCCCAAAACTTCAACAAGCCATATCTTTTGCATACGAAGTTCATTTGACGTCATTCAAATTGCATTGAAAATTTCTCTGCAAACTCTCTTTGTTGTGTGGACAATTCTCAACATAAATTAGTACTAACTTGAATTTTTTAAATGTGGAGATCCTCTTAAATAAAAAAAAAACTAGTATATTTTGGATGAATTTTAGATAAATTACTTATTACAAGAGCACACAAATCAAAAGATGTTATTAAGATGCCTTCAACACCTTTAGGACTGGTCACACAATGGTAAGTTGAATTTACAAATGGTGTTGAAAAGGGACATAATTGACATGCTCAACCAAAGACCTCTACCTGCTATAATTAATGTGGATAGAAAACGTTGACATTATGTTATATATTAGTCTAACTTGAACAAAAGTAGATGTCATAACTATACAAGTGCATACCTTCCCCTTTTGTGTTTACAAACACACCCGTCCACCACTAAGGTGGGTGGTGAGGAAATAGAGACATTTGAAAACACAACTCAATAGTAGCATCCTATTTGAAAGAATCCTCTAATAAAATGTTGTAAATAGATATATAACTTGAGCATAATCTTTAACAAACTTCTTATAACTAATCTCTTCGCAATTGGGTTATAGTTTTAGAATTAGGCATTTGTTATTTGCTTTGGTTTTAGTATGAACTACTTTTACACCCTTTTTTAATACAATATGGTTCAAAATTCAATCTCTTTATGTACAGTACAAGGTTGCATTTAGACTTTTTGACATAAAATTGTAAAACAAATGGTTGTGTTGTGTGTTTTACAATTTTATACTAACACTTTAACAATTTCAACAATGTTTTTACATGTACATCTAAGTCAGATTTCTGATAATAAATTTTATTATAAATTAATATATCATCCAAAAATCATCGAAACAAACACATGAATATGAAATAGGTCATTCATAATTGATTGAAAAGTCGTTGAAACATTTGATAAGCCAAAAGTCAATACGAGAAACTCATAAACTCTTCATGTGTATTGATGTCTTATGTTGGAGCTATATTTTGGTATAGCTAAAGCTTAAATCTAAGTTAGATAAGTACTTTGTGCTATGTAACTCATCTATGAAAAGAAGAAAAATATAGTAAATTTATTCATTGCATGATAATCAAAGTAAATTTCATTGTAATCATTTTTTTTTTAAACTTATTATTATTATTTCAATTATTTTTAACTAACTTTTGAAATTAGTTTTTCATTTTTATCTAATTCTTAATATTTGTTTAATGTTGTTATGATTAAATCTTAATAAAACTCAATTAAGATATTAGCTCAATCACACATCTCTATAATTATTTAGTCACTTTGAAGGATATCTCAAAATATAACAAAGTAATTATTGTTCATTGCCCTACCAAGAATATTGTAATTAACATGTTAGTGTTTACGCTATGCATTATTAAATTTAATCTTTTTAATTTTACTCCTAAGTTTGTAACTACAAAACTATTAACCATCTTATCACAAAAACTCGATGATATTTTCACCTTTGGTTGACATGATGGTTGTGACTAACATATAATTAACAACAATAACATCATAACCTTAAGTTGGCTTCCATATAATTAATACAGTGACATCATAACCTCAAATAGGTTTATGTTGCCACTTGCAATTTCTATCATTATCTACCTTATTATTTGTTTGATAATATAGGTATTCCAACAGAGGAAAAACACATTTAGTAACCACTCACACAACCAGATCAAAGATCAACACATCGATGTTTTCATGTGGTAAAACCCCTATGGGGAAAAATCCATGGCCCCAACCAACATGGTCACTTTGAGCAATAATGCAAAATAAAATATTATCGAGAGTTTTACAAGAGAGTTTCTTAGAATCAATCTTCGTCAAATGACCCTCCATGCTCTTTAAACAGAGATCATGGACCAATCAGGTGTTAAGCCATGAATAAATGTAGTTGTTAAGATCCAGGAGAATTTGAATCGTCGGATCACTCTATGTCAGGAACATATTGTGACCGTCGGATAACCTAACTACAAATGCATACTAAAGAAACACACTTTTACCTAACAACACATTAGACCAAATTGCTCTTAACTAACTCCTAAGTGTCTAAATATGCTAACACTCTTCACATTGCTCCTCATTCACATGGTCTTCACACTGCTCCTCATTCACATGGTCTTCATGTTTCATCTCTCTACGGATTACTACAATTTTGCTTTAATGGCTCAAAACCTTAATCTACAAATTTCAATGTTTCAAAGGAAATTTTGAAATATTTTGTGAATGTATCATAATCACTATCTCTAATTTATTAAACATGCATCATAAGAATTCATTTGTTTTCATGATTTTCTATCCTTATTTACATGTTAAGAAATATTTATTTGTCATTAAATTTAGAGAATTATTTATTTACATTCAATAGAATCATTTCCTTGTTCACATTCAATAAAGTTAAATTTAGCTAAGAAATTAATAATTTACATCATTTTTAGCCAAATATAAGTAGAATCTTTGTGCATAGAAATACTTGGGGTGTTGGGGATACTCACTACATTTTTTTTTTCCACAGAAAATTTTGCTTTATATTCATATTGAAATATAAATTGTTCGATTACAAAATAACCATCAGCCCAAAACCCCCAATACATCCGGAAGGATTACCAAAATTCAAAAGGATACATCCCAAACTAGCACTCATGCAACAAAAAACCCCAGCCCCAGCTAAGATTTCCATACAAAGACTATTACTGAAAAACTCCTATCAATAAACCCAATGAAAAAAGGACTCCAACAATGCCTCCCATATAGACTCGCAAAAACATATTGTGCATACTTCAATATTTCTAGAAAAGTTCTAAAAACAAAAGATGACCTTCATGGTCCCCTTCACATTGATAATACTCAATTTTCTCGGGGGCTTTATGAAGTGCATGTTTTGAAAGGCTATCCGCATCATAATTTTCTTCTTGGAAAACATGCTGGAAAGTAATATTATGGAAGAGCTTTATAATATCGATAAGTCTGTCCTTCCAACACTCCAGAGTAATCACCTGAAGGTGATCCTTGCCCCGCAGCTAGTCAATGACAATCTTTGAGTCCCCCTAAACAAGAAGCTCCGAAATAGAAAACTGAGAAGCCAGAGTAAGAAGTGCCCACGCTCCCAACAACTCCACTCTGGTGTTTGTGCCAAGACCACAGTTAATGGTCCATTTGAAAATTCTGTACACATTGATCTGTAACACCCCCCCAGCTCCATTGTTTTGTCCCGTTGCAAGAGATGCCCCATCAAACCATCCGACCATACCACCCACTGTAGGCCGCGTTGGCACCCTCCTCAAAGCCTTAGTTCTTATTGGAGATTTGTAATCGTCGATGACTAGTAAAGACATGAAAACCACCTTATGAATGGATGGAGACCCATCCTCAAAGATAACAAGGTTCCTTTCGATCCATATGTTCCAAAAAATAAATATCGAAAGAGTGGGATGGGTTGAATTTTGCAAACTCCAGTTTTTGAAATGCTCTGATATGGAATTACCATTCCATGCCCCCAGATTAGTTAAGGAAATTTTAACTCTTTCCAAGACTACACACGAAAAAGGACACTCGGAAAACAAATGGAACATTGTTTCCCAATTATTCTTACAAAGAGAACAATGGCTCGGTCCCTCAAAACCTCTACGTTGCATATTCTCCCACATAAGAATCTTGTTCTCCGCCATTAACCAGGTAAAGAGTTTTAATTTTAATGGACACTCCCAAGACCAAAGTAATTTTCTCCATCCTAAAATCACAAAGTTTAGTTTCTTATTTTCAATTGCCTCATAAACATTTTTAACTGATATCTTTCCAGAAGAATTGTCACCCATCCATTTTAGTTCATCCGGCCTCAACAACAATTGGATGCCATTGTTTATCACAGTGCATCGAAAATCCTACCATTCGGCTGCTAGAGGCCCCTCTATGTCCAATTCGGCACTTGTGATCCAGTTGGGACCAATGAGACTCGGACAAGGCTCTTAGTTGGCCTGATATAAATAAAACACTCCTTGTTGATTTAAAGTTGATATTAGGTCTCCAGACAGAAAGGCTGCGTACCCCATCCCAAAAATCTGGTCTTTTCCAATCAAAATTGATTCTCCCGACCCCAGGTGCCAAGCAAGCCAATGCAACAGAATGTGCAAGGACTTTAGAAGACATTTCCAAGTCTAGGAACCTTTTGCTCCGTCAACTAGAATCGTGCGAAGCCAACTCGCCACTGAAACAAAAGGAAAATATTTAGCTTTTAAGACTCGGTGCCAAAGACCATCCAACATCAATGCCCTCCAAAGTGTGTTCATCGCCATGGCTCTATTGAAACTGAACATATTCCTTAGCCCCCATCCCCCAAACTTCTTTGGACGAGCAATAAGCTGCCAACTGCAAAGGTGGAAGCCCTTCTTTTTTCTTTTTCCATCCCAAAGAAAGTTGAAAACCACTTGACAAATTCTATGGAGTACCATGGATGGAATATTAGCCTTTCGACTCGAATGATCTTATGTTGGTTTTCTAATATCAACTGGATAGGAGACCAAATCAGCTTCCACTGACCCATCATCTGCCAAGTCTGTCCCAGTATAACATTTACATCAAAGCCTAAATATAGAATTATATTGTCCATTTCGTAAGCTCCTATCTACGCAATGAGCCATAACTCCCTATTTGTTTGCTTCTTACTGTGCACCTGGTTAACTGTTTTGTGTGTGACATGTTGCTTTTTTTCTTGAGCATAATGGTCAATCATTCTGCGAAGACTACTCAATGGAGATTCATCCTTCATTAAATCTAAGAAAATTCTTAAAAATCTCTTCAAAGTACTTACCTTATCATTTCATTTCTCAGAATTATCATAGACTAGAGGCATATCATATACCGGTGGTCGATCATACAACGATGGCGTAGTTGAAATTGATGCTATTTAGTCTGCTCCCATAATTTCTTTTCTTGCTTGTTGGTAAGTCTCTTTCTCTTTCCTTGGATCAAACAATGGTAATGGCTCCACTACTTTCCTTACCCACTGGTGAATACTATTACCTTGATATATCGCATCCATTCTGTTTCTCTTTCCTCCGCGTGTAATTGTTGCTATTATGGGATGATCATCCTGCTCCTCGACTGGTATCATTTGTATGTTCTAGTTTTTGTTTCGATTCTCTCTTTCCTGCCATTTTTCTATCAATTGAGGACAATCTTCCATCACATTGTCTACTGCTCTGCAGTAGGTGCATGTCATACAAGGATTCAGGCAGTCTCTCACAAAATGTCTTGGTTGATTTCAATTATAACAAATGATTGGTCCTCTTCATCCTCTACCAAATCCTCCTTGTCTTTGGTCTCTACCGAATCCTCCTCGTCCACCCTGATTAAAGCCTCTCAGAGTATTATACTATGGAAATCCTCCTTCTGCTACTGCATTTTCTTCTTGAATTTTTAAGCATCTACAATGCGCTCTCCCATTAGGTCGAATGCATGATAATCCTTCTCATCATGTTCTACAGACTTGCAAAAATTACAAAACAAATTATGGGGTGTACTTTGGTACCTGTAATAAGGGACAAGTAGTCGGATGATGTCCCCATGTCTTGCATATTTCACAATATCCCACTCCTCCTACGAATGGGTTCGATGCCCCTGTAGCCATATACTACACAAATGTTTGGCATTCATCTTTACGATGGACTTCTGTATTAAATGTAACACACCAAACATTTTCACGTGTTTCCTTTTCTTTCGCCAGTCCTGACAACTAAATCGTTAGCACAACCAATTGTGACCGAACCTGTGCCATCTCATACAGGAGGTGCTTCTAAATTCATCGTAATTTCTAATGGTTTTGGCTGCGATGTGACCTTCTATTATGTCAAAGGACAGTGAATGTGCGACAACATACCCGCAATAAGCCATTCTCTATGTTGTTCACCAGATATATGGAATGCTAATCTACCCATCACATCTTTAAACCTATGATCGTAATCCCAAAATTTCCCAGTCTGTATTTTTGATCCAGATGGATGTTGGTGGCCTCCCACCTATTCAAATTGGCTAATTTTGGCAGTTTTTTTTTTCTACTTTTTGGGTCTTGAACTTCTGAGGTTGTTTTTAGGCCCTAAACAATGTTTTTAGGGCTTGTTAGAGTCAAATTGTATATGAAATCAAAGTTTGATAGCAACATGTGTAGTCCTCAGATAGACATTTCCAACGGGCTATCGTGCACCTAAAACATACATCGCATGCAAAAGTTACGACCCGGGGAAGTTGATGTACTAACTTACCCCAACAGGGCTCACATGACCTTTGGCGCTTCATCTACTAGGATTACATTTTTGTATGTCTAGGGTTTTGGCATTCCTATTTATTGCAAAAAGGATTGGAGAGCCTCATTGTAACCATCGTCTTATGAATGAGTGCAACCGTCACATCTCTTCTTAGAGATAAGCCACCACCATTCTAGCAAGCTTGTTTTCAGTCTGCATTTTATAGTTTCAACATATTTCCTTATTGAATAGAAGCCATTTTCACTATATCTTTGTTATTGTTCATTGTGTTTATGTGTTAAGAATAATAATAATCTGTATTCATTTCATTCTCCTCATAAAATTTGGATCAGTGGTATCAGAGTTGTCTGCTCCTTGTCGTTCTTAATGCATGTCCCCGACGAGGTCAGGGTACAAAGAGTTGGGTCTCGAGCTTGTTTCTCTTGAGGACAAAAGATCTCACACACCCAAGATATTTCTCATGGTGGGAGAAAAGAAAGATGACGGGACAAGAGATCCTTTCAAATTGTTTCTCGAGGAAGCCCTCACACAACAGAGGAATGAGATGATCGATAATTTTGCACAAATACTTCGACGACTACCAACATGCAACACATGTTCCTCGAGCGGAGGCACCGCCCCCT
Source organism: Picea sitchensis (assembly GCA_010110895.2). Taxonomy (NCBI): domain Eukaryota; kingdom Viridiplantae; phylum Streptophyta; class Pinopsida; order Pinales; family Pinaceae; genus Picea; species Picea sitchensis. The sequence continues at coordinate 48,629 of SNQJ01S0051983.1, read as the reverse complement.
TCAAGGTACAAATCAACTTTAATATTCCTATATTTGAAGGTCAAATAGACTTAAATGTTGTAGATAAATGGTTGAATCTGCTAGAAGGGTACTTTTCTGTCCATAACTTTTCGAATAGAGAAAAGATTACTTTTGTGCTCCTCAAAGCCGTTCCCCATGTAAAAGATTGGTGGGAGGATTTTCCGTGAGAAAAAAGGAAACAAAGGAACCCTCATTATTTACAATCATGGTCACCTGGGAGTCATTTAGGGATGTTATTAAGGAACAATACTACCCTATCGGAAGTTATGACGACCTTTATACAAAATGGACCACACTGCGGTAGGAAAGAGACAAAGCAGTGTCGAAGTTCACAAATATCTTCCATACCTTGCGCACCAAGATGGGTATTAAAGATTCTGAGTGAAATCTAGTGCTAAACTATTGTGGTGGTCTGCATAGATACATCCATCCCTCATTATTTACAATCATATCACCGAGTCATTTAGGGATGTTATTATGAACAATACTACCCTATCGGAAGTTGCGACGACTTGTATACCAAATTTCTGACCATCAAGGTAGGAGAGACAAAGGAAGGTCGGTTCACAAATATCTTCCATACCTTTGCGCACCAAGATGGGGCTAGCATCTGAAAGGAAATCTAGTGCGCTAAACTATTGTGGTGGTCTCGACATAGATACATCCATCCCAAATGGAGTTTCGGCACCGCCCTTGAGCGCAGGAGCTGGCCGACATATTCCGGCCAAAATTGAGCAAAAACTTAAACAAAAGACGCTGGCCAGCTTGGGCCTGAGCTCTCACAGAAAGGCGTTTCAAGCTTCTAAAAAGGACAAGGCAAATATGGACAACCTCAGGACAACTAGTCTGCCACAAGAAAAATAAGGACAACTAAAAGATGAAGAAAGATACTCCGAGAAGTGGTGCGACACATCTATGGGATATTGGTGGCCACCCACCTATTCCAACCGGGTTCTCCCGCCTGCTTTTATTCAACACATTATTTTGCACCTATTTGTAATTGTGGGTTCTACACTGGGTCGTATGAGCCCCACACATCCTCCAAGTGGATACAAGTGGCCTCTTGACTAATCAAACTTGCTTATTGTGTATGTTTTCATGTCAACACATCTTGTTGTACTTCCAGTACTTTGAAAATCTCTAAATATTGTTTTTGGCTCGACACAACAAACCAGATGAAGTTAGAATTTGATGGCAAAATGTGTATTTCTCTTAAATAAGACTCTTTCCAACGGGCTATCACGCACCTAAAACTAAGTTCGTATGAAAAATTTACGTCCCCGGGAAGTTGAGGCACCAAATTACACCAACTTCCCCACAGGGCCCACATGAATTTGGATGCTTCATCTCCTAGGCTAGGGTTTTACGTGATGTCTAGGGTTTTGACATTCATGAGTAATATCAAAGGGCCTCGAGCCCCATTGTAATCCATTCCCGCCGCATCGATGTACAGAATAACCACATCTTTTCTCAAGGATAGCTACCACCATTTGAGCGCGTCGTTTCTACAATTTTAGCCTATTTCCATTTAATAGAAGATATTGTTCATTGATATTTGTGTTATTCCTTCATATCTCTATGTTTATTGTGGTCTTCACCTTTTAATTAGTTTGTTCCACTCCTAAATCCGTATCAATGGTATCATAGCGGTCCGCTCCTTCATTTATTTTCTTCGCATGTCCCCCGACAAGACTGGCTATAAGTAGTTGGGACTCGAACCAATCAAGCCATTGCAAAATCGACCGCTGAAATCCGGTTAAATCCAATTCTATTGGGGGATGTAAATAAAGATGATGGAGCAGGAGATCCTATTAAAATGTTTCCTCATGGTCCCTCGATGACAAAGGAACAAAATGATGGACAAATTCATGTTGATCCTTCGATGACTGCCCACAAAAGAAGCAACTTCATCAAGTGGTTATGCAACCCTTCAAGGAACAAAATGAATTTTGATATTCCTCTTTTTATTTCCAGCTGGGACTTTATAGATGTGTATTTTGTAGATAAATGGTTGAATTTGTTTGAAGGGTATTTTTTGGTCCAAAAATTTTTCGATAGGGAAAATATCAATCACTTTTGCACTCTTTAAGGCCATTCCCATGTTAAAGACTGTTGGGATACTCTAATCGGTGAAAAGGGCCATGGAGGAATCTACAATGTTAGTGGTGGCCCCTACATGGGATCTCCCTTCTAGGGTGCCATTAAAGAATAGTACTACCATGTTGAAGCCACGAGGACCAATACACCAAATGGACCACCCTACGCCAAGAAAGAGACCGCACTGCATCACATTTCACCAATATTTTCCATACCCATGCACCAATTGGGTATCAAAGACCGAAAGTGTCATCCGGGTGCTCAAATACGGAGGCTGCTTGTAATAGATAATTTCCAACCGTGAAATGGAGTTTCTCGACATCACACCATTTGGTATGGATTATAGATATGTTGGCAAGATCAAGCATAAATTTAAGCATAAACAACGAGAGTTTGGATCTGCAAACCCTCACGTTCCAAAGTAGGGAAAAGGTAGCCCCAACTCACACAACAAGGGACCACCGATGGTTGCCCTTAGGACAACCGATGCAAGCCACAACACAAAAAGGGCAACGAGAAGGCTTAATAAGGACATGATAAAATGGTGTGAGTAACTTAAAAGTCCTTGGCACAACATCGAAGAATGTCACCCCAAGAAGTACCTCGTGTTCGAAATAAGGCTTCCGATGAGGTTGATTCTGATTCGAATCAAATCTGGAAGGAGGGAAGCATATTATCCATGCAACCCAGCGTCATTGTTGCTACCACCAAATTCCGGACAAGTGAACCAGAAGAACCAGAGGGAAGGGGAACTTTCAATCGTGGTGGTAGATATGGTTCAATGGGGCTCCAATTCATTTAATTATCGACAACGGTAGTCTAAAGAACTTGATTTCATCAGAGGTCATCAAGCATAGGACTCGCCTAAATCCATTAATCACACCCAGAACTTCTTACACTACATTCCGGCTTCAGCTTAAGGAAGAGATCTCCGCGGTTCACCTAACAATGTCGTCAGCCTCTACAACATCAAGCCTTTCAAAGATGAGGTACTATGTGATATTTCTCCCCTGAAGTTTGTGATGCTATTTTAGGACAACCATATTTGGTGGAAGTGTCGATGTGTATGAGTCTAGACCCAACGATGTTTTTATTACTTTGGGTAGACAATTGCCATGATCCTGCAGGTAGGTCAGCTTCTATTGCTACATTTATTTAATATCTTCTAAGTAATGTAGTAAGTTCATTTCATAGATTGGGAAGTTCGGCTTCTTTGTGATCCGCTCAAAGTAAGAATAAGGTTGCCACCACATCCATGGCTTCTAAAAATTCTCTTTGCAACAAAAGCAAGTGAACGAGATCATGGAAAAATACAGATACATCTTCCCACCCTACGGGTACCGCATTAATAGAACGGCTAAGTCAAGCATCCAATTGATATGACCCCTAACGCACCACTACCAAATGGACCGGCCTATCGACATCAATCGATGGAGAGGACAAAATCATATGTTAGATCCAAGAGCTTCTTCAAAGAGGTACATCAGACCTAACTCGCCCCTTCTAAGGCTGATTATACCGGTGCAGAAGGTCGGACTTGGCGAATTCGATTGATTACAAAGCCCTAAACAAAAATCACAATCAGAATCAAGCAATTCCCCATTTCGGATTGATGACATTCTAACCAACTCAAGGGGAAAATTTCTTCAACAAGATTGACCTAAAGTTCGTCTACCACCAAAGTTCCCATCGAACTAACCGATGTATGGAAGACAACCTCAAGTCTAAAAAAGGTCTCTACTACTTAATGGCTAGTCATGCCCCTTTGGCTTAACAAATGCACCTAATTCACTTTCATGAGGTTGATGGATGATGTATTGAGAGGCTTCACCAACTCCTTCTTTGTGGTCATATATTTATATGACATCCTCATCTTCAACAGAAAGTGGGAGGAGCATGCAACATATTCACTGTGTTTTGAGCACTCGCTGACAACACAAGCTTCATGCCAACATGGAAAAATTCTCCTTTGGCACAAAAGTGTCCAATACTTGGGCTACAATGTTTATGAGCAGGCATGTTTATCCAACCAAGATCCAAGTCAACAATGACTCCGGCTAGCCCCACTGTGACCGAATCGAAAGCTCAAGCTTTTTGGGACTAGCCAATCCCACCTGGGTTCATGTTGGGATTCTCCCATATTGCATACCCTCACCTGTGACTACCGGCAGTGATAGGGAAAGTTCATGTGGGGAAGGAGAAACAATGAGCATTCGATGATCCGAAGCATCACTTATGCTCAACTCCCATACTCTCCTTTCCTCATATGCAAAACCATTCAAGATTGAGACTGATGTATTTGACTATGTTGTAGGTGTATTTCTCACTCAGCATGGTCATTTTGTGGCATACCATAGTGTGACACTCTCCAATACTATACTGAAATACCCCACTATGAAACAGGAAATGCATTCCATTGTACAACCTTGTCGCCAATGGAAACATTACTTTCTAGGAAATGTGACAATCATCCACACTGATCAAAGCCTCCTCGTAGAAATCATACAGACACAGCGGAAATTGCAGAACGACCGCCATCAAAGTGGTCCACCTACCCGCAATAGCCCATCTCAACATAAAGTATAAGACATGTATCTCCACCAGGCCCTAATTTCCTTAGTTCCGGCCTCGTGGTTGCGGTAATTCCACATCGTGATCCATTCCTGTGAACATGAATCATCTGAGTGGCCCCAAATTTATCGCATGTTATCCGTAGTTCACAACTACCTATAAGCTCTTGCATAAGCGCAATTGTCACCATTTTACATTCGTGACAAAATCTTATGCCATTCGGGCCATCTTTGTGTTCCTACACGCGAGCATGCAAAGATGATTTGGGAATCCCACTACAATCGGGTGGTATGACATTTTGGTGTGGAGAAAACTGTGGTCGCTCTCGTAAACATTTTATTGGCCAAAATTTGACAGGATGTCAAGAAGTATATCGATATTGCATTGCTTGTGCCATTTCCAAGCCAACCATCAAGAAGCAAGACTTATGCACCCTCTTCCTATTCCCGAAGCCTTGGGAATCCATCTTACTGGATTACATGTCCGGCTTGCCATCCACTAAGAAAGGAAATGGATCGCTTGTTTGTGGTCGCTGATCGGTTTTCAAAGATGGCCATCCTCACAACCGCAGACACGTCACAAATATGCATAATCGCTAAGCTCTTATTCTAACAAGTGTGGGTCCACTTTGGTATACCACAAACCATCATCTTTGACTGAGACAATGTGTTCCTCAACACCTTTTGGTCAAGTCTCTTGTCATTGTTGGACACGAAGCTCACTAAAGCAGTGTTTTCCACCCCAAAACCGATGGCCAAACAAAGGTCGTTAATCGATGATTTCAGTACCATCCTAAGGATGTACAAGGGAATTCTTGGTAAGCATCACCGTACATGGGATGAGAGTCTCCCTTATGTCCAATACAAGCTACAACATGGCTCTCCATAATTCCAATCGCCCATAGCCCATTTTTAGGGTGTGGGTCTAGGATCTCAAACTCCTTGGGACCCATTGATGTTGCGTTTACTCTTTATCGTGATAGACAAAATCTTCCCCTTATCAGTCTGTGATCAACAAAGCCAAAAGATTCATTGAGTGGATCTAACACATCCTACAATAGGTCCGTAAGATTTTGCAAATAAGTCCAATGATAAGTACAAGAAGTACCATGATCAACATAGGGTACCAATCGGTTTCAGTTACTACAAAGTCTAGTTACATTTTGCGTATGAGCTGCCCCACCGAGCCCCATCAGAAGATTCAACCACTTCGCTATGGGCCTTGGCACCATCACCAAGGTCAGGTAGTAATGATTTTGAGCTCAACACTCCACCCTTCCTTGGTCTCCGGGTGATCCAATATTCAATGTGGACCTCCTTTGGCCATATTTTCACCCATTATTGGACACCTCTAAGATCGCAGTAATTAACCGACACCAATAGAGCTCAACCCTCGCATCAAGATGGAACAAGCATCCACCGATAATATAGTGGACACATAGGTCAAGGGCACTCACCAACAAATGATCCAACTTTATCAGATTGTCGTATAGAAACTCCCACACCAAGGAAAGTGGCTCTCACATGGCCAACCAAATGTAATTTCTCTCACCGATGGGGAAATCACCGCACCGTAGACCATTGTTTCTTGGCAAGGATTGACCTTAGGTGGATATTGGTGGCCACCCACCCATTCCAATTAGCTCATCTTGACAATTTTCAACTCAACACATTTCTCTATAATGATGAGATTTCTTTGTAATTGTGGTTTATACACTTCGGGCCTGTCCAATCCCCACACATCCCCAGGATACCAGGGCCTCTCACTTCAATCCAAATTGGATTATTTTGTATAGCCATGTCAACACATCTCGGTTGCACTTCTGGTATGGTTGTTTTGTAGCCATAAGCATTTTTTGGCTCGCCACGTACCAAATGTAGGTATAGCCGTAAAGTTTTATGTATGGAATGTGTATATCTCGGAAAGACCTTCCATTTCAGCCATCACACGTTTCAAAAATGTATATCGTGATAAAGTTATGACCTCGGGAAGTCGAGGTACCAAATTACACCAACTTACCCATAGGGGCCCAGCCATGAATTTTGGCGCTTTGCCTTTAGGGTTAGGTTTTGATGTCTACGGTTTTGCACATGAGTATTATTAAAATGCCTGAGGCTCATTGTGATCCCTTCTGCTCGACGGATGCGTAGTAGCCACATATTTCTAGATAACTGATCACCATTCAAGCAAGTGTTTCACCAGAGTTTTAAGGCTTCAACCCATTTCATTATTTAATAAGATATAGTCTTGTTCATCGGATATTTGTGTTATTCTTCATATCTCGGTGTTTATTGCCCACCCTATTAATCAGTTTGTTCGCTTTCCTAAATTTACTATTCCGACTTCCATAAGAGCCTCCCTTAGTATAACACCGTTGATTTCTCAAAATAGTCATTGATGGTTAAGGTGAAAGCCTCTCTAAAATAGATGTGTTCTCACTCTTAGTTAGAACCGTGAGAGGGGGAGACAAATTTACATGGAACCCAATGCCACTCCATTGATACCACTCAAGATCCATCTCGTGAACCGGGGATGAGCTTGATAGGGAAGGCGGTGAGCCTTTTTATTCACATATGTGGGTGAAGCAGCACCGCTACACTTCATCGTTGATTGTCTTAGCCAAAAGAACCTCATCTCAACAGGTCATCAAGCCGGATAGCCCTATTGATAATGCTACACCCACAACCCTAATATTCATTGGATGGTCTGGCCAAGGAAGCAACCGGCCCAACAAGGTCGCTTTTGTCGTGACCACATCAAGCCCTTGATAGTTGAGGTATTGTGTGATGTTCTTCCCCTTGAAGTTTTTGATGCTATTTTGGGCCAACCTTATTTATGGAAACATCATATGTATATGAGTCTGGCGCTGCCTCGCAATGTTGTTTATTACTTTGGACATGAAATTTTATAGGATACCCGAGGCATCTCCACCTAGTGTTATTTCCTTGATCTCCTTGTCAATGCAGAAGGTCATCTCTTAGGGCCTAGAAGTTTGTATTCTTCATGATTCGGTCTCACAAGAAAGTGAAAGATTGTGATCCACATCCATGGCCTCCGCGACCCACCTCTCCACATAGAAGAAGTAAGTGGATAAGGTCGTAGTTAATACAAAAGATATCTTCTCCTCACTCACTCCACCGGTACTTCAAGACTGGCCGTGTCAAGCATCCCATTGATTTGACTCCTCCTCACTTCCACCACTACCTAATGGGCTAGTCTACCGCCTCTCTCATTAGAGAATGAGGAGATCAAGGATGACAAATCAAAGAACTCCACAAAGGCACATCCATCCCAACTCATCGCCTTGTGGGAGCCCAATCATGCTAGTGCGAAGAAAGAAGGAATCATCACTCCGTATTGATTACCGGGTTCTAAATAAAATATCAGCCGAATTGCATCTGACATTCCCCAACTCGGTTTGATCTCATTGATCAACTCAAGGGGCCAAATACTTTAAGCTTTGATCCTAAGTCTCGCTACCACCGAGTCCCAATATAATAGACAGATGTATGGAAAATTATGTCAAGTCAAAATAAGGTCTTTTGAATGGATGGTCATGCCTTGGTTTGAAAAATTATCCAACAACTTTTATGAGTATGACGAATGAAATACATAAAGATTTCATTGGCAAGTTTGTAATTGTGTATTTAGATGACATCCTCATCTATTGAAAAGACTTCATGAACTCTTGTAGTATATATATCTTCCAATGTGTTCTACACACCCCTCACACAACACAAGCTATATGCCAACTTTGAAAAAATCTCCTTCGGCATGGACAAGGTCCAATACCTAGGGATACAACATTGATCAACATGGTGTGCATGTGGATCTTAGCCAAGATCCCCATCATCCGCGGATCTACAACCCCAACCACACCTAATCGAGCTCGTGATCTTAGGCCTTGCCAATCTATATCACGTGTTCATGTTGGGATTCTCCCATACTGTATGGGACCTTAGTCAAGTAACCAATGGTGGTGGTAAGGGAAAATTTGTGTGGGGCTTCATCCCAACAACAAGTGTTCGATGATTTGAAGTAGTGCTTATGCTAAACCCCAATACTTTCATTATCGCATCTACAACAATGCTTGAGATCAAGACAAATGCTTTTAGATTGCCAGGTATAGTTCTTACTCAACATGGCCACCTCGTGGCCTATCATAGTGAGAGACAATCATCGTGATGCCATCCGTAGAAGTACCCTACTTAATAAAGAATGTACCTTATCTTTTCAAGCCTCGCAGCCTAGTGGAGGAATTACATTCTTAGAAGGAGATAGTCATCCACATTGATCATAAGCCACCACAGCTCATGCATTATTGTGCCAATTGCAAAATGACGCATCAAAAGGTCCATGTACTTGAAATAATTCCACCTCAACATCAAATATAAAGAGGAAGCACCAACCGAAATAACACTGCTCCCGGGCCGACTTCCACTCTCGTGGACACTTCACCACAAGCATAGACTCTTGCGCTATGACCTTTTAGATGGCCCTAATCTCTATGAGATAGACCCCGACTCAATTTAATTACCTGCTACTAAATGTTAGTACAAACTCGCTTGCTGGCTAATTTCATCTTTTAGGATGGACTCCAGCTATCCGGCCATCTCTGTGATTCCATTGCCAGTGAGCGGTTGATTTGGGAAGCTCCACTACGCCGGTGGCGGGTGGACACTTCGACATCGAAAGATAGTGGCAATGCCGCAACAACATTTCTAATCGGTCAAACTTCTTTGACAGGATGTCAACAACTACATCAAGTAGTGCATCACCAAGGCGATACCAAACCAACCACTAAGAAAACATGGTATGTACACCCCTCTGCCTACTCCTCGACAGCTATGTCAATGCATCTCAATGGACTACATGTCGGCCTTCCGGCCCACCAAGCGGTAAATGACCTGACGGTGATTTTGTGGTTGTTGATCACTTTTCAAGATGGCTTATTCTCGCCACATGCAAGAAGAGCATCACGTTGGAGGCCACCGCCAAGATCTTCTTTGAAGGAGTGTGGGTACATTTGAATCCCACAAACCATTGTCTCGTGATGGGAGAGTGGGTTCAACACATTGGTCGGTCATCCGTCACTATTAGATACCAAGCTCACTAAATCCATCAGTTTCCACCCCAGATAGGGATACAAACCGAGGTCGCTAATTAGATATCATGTACATGTAAAATTCCAAACACCCTGTACATGGGATGAGAGTCTTCCTTATATCCAACATAGCTACAAACGAGTCTCCCATAGCTCAACCCACCACAACCTCTTTCTAGTGGGGTTGGGATCAAACCATTGGGTCCCATAGACGTGGCACTACCTCATGACCACCCCAACCAACTTGTCACCTACTCCAACCTAAGTTGACAAAGCTACCTAGTTCATTGAGCAGATCCAACACATCCATCAACATCGCTCGTGATATTCTATAGAATCCTAATGCCAAGTACAAGCAACGCCATAATCAACACCAAAATATAAGTTTCTCGTGGGAGATAAAGTTTTGATTTCAGAATTGCGGTAGTTAAGAACACTCATGGTCTCCATCGAAGCTTCACCCACTTCGATATGGACCTTAAATCATCACCAAGGTTGTGGGTGACAATGCTTTTGAGATCAATATCTTCCTTGGTCTCCAAGGTTCAATGTGCATCCTTCGACCATTTTTTCTACCATTATTGGACACCTCGTAGATAACATAACAATTGAAACCAACATAGATCAACCCTAATTTCATGAAAAAGGAACTAATGATCATATATTAGACACATAGGTCAAGGGCACTCACAAACAAAGGATCCACATCGAAGTTTTCAAAGTAGGGCAACTCTTGCACCAAGGGAAGTGCTCACCCGAGGCCAATTCAACAGAAATTTCATCTAATGAGGGAACTCAACCTAATGGATGTACCATTTTCTCCTAAGGGGGAGGATTGATCCATATGGATGTTGGTGGCCTCCCACCTATTCCAACCTGACACATTTTGGTAGTTTTTTCTAGTTTTTGATCCCAAACTTTCTGGCCGCTGTGCTCTTAAACAACATTTATAGGATTTCCACAATTAGACAATAAAGTAAAGTTAGGATTCTCGATGACAACATGCTTATTCCCTTTGATAGACCTTTCCAATCCAAGCATTAGCTTCTAAAATGAAGATCAGATACAAAAAATTACAAACCCCAAGAAGTTGGATGTATTAACGCATCTCTAACGGGGCCCAATAAGGACTCTTTGACGCTTCATCTCCTAGAGTTAGGTTTTGGATGTCTAGGGTTTTGGCATCTCGCTTATTGTAAAAGGCTTCTGATATCCCTCATTGTAAATCCATGTTCTTGGCGAATGAGCTGAACCTTAACCTTCACATCTCTTCACATAGATAATCTGCCACCATTCTAGCAAGCTTGTTTTCAGTCTACATTTTATAGTTTCAACATATTTCCTTATTGAATAGAAGCCATTTTCATTGTATCTCTATTATTGTTCCTTGTATTTCTGTGTTAAGAATAATAATAATATGTATTCATTTCATTCTTCTCATAAAATCCGGATCAATTTTCTTAATTTCTTTTTGCTCTGTCATGTACTGCAAATCAAATTTCAGCTTCTGAAATTGCTTTAATAAAGCTTGTCCAATTTCTACCAATGTCCTTAATTTTCCTGCTGGTGTAGTAGTCCGATACTTCATGTACCATAACAATGCATGAACTATTAATTTCATTGCTAACTGCGCAATCTTCATTGCCTCATCCTGGACATTCTTCATAGTCCATATTGTCTCACATACAAACATATGTTGCTCTGGGTCTTCTGACCCCACTCCCTGGAATTCAGGGATTCTTAATGTATTTTCTATTCCTACCATTGTATTCTATGTAGTACTTACCTTCGGTGATGCCGAATGACTCTGGTTCGTTGCGCTACTTCCGGTATTCTGAGGACTGTTATGACTTTGTAATGTTCCCAAGCCAAAATGTTTTGCTCAGAACACTATCTCCTGACTGTTTGTTATGTTTGCTTATGTAGTTGCAGGTTTACTCATGAAGTTGCACATTAAGGGTTTACTTGATGTTTGTTTAAGCAATGGAATAATAGATCTGAAACATATAATCATAAACAATACAAGATACACAAAGAACACTAGTATAGGACCAATAATGTCAGATATGACCTTTATTTAGATAGTAGGAAGATCCTTTGCACAAGAGATTTGCAGATATGGAAGAAAACCCCAATAATATCAAAATAGGTTTCCAACCGATACAATACAAAGATAATAGCCTCCCAAAGGCTATCTGAGAAGAGATCCAAGCCCCCAAAGGCTATCTGAGAAGATATCCAAGCCTCCAAAGGCTCACATCATGTAAGATAAGACTGAAGATAAGATAACCTGGTCAATATACTGCAAAATCCCTCTTACGGGCTAAGTTGCACCCTGCTCTCGCTGTTGAGGAACCCTCAAGTTTCGTTCCTCCTTTTTCTGAGCTCCAAATACCTCCAAACTCTCTCGGAATGTAGATCGGGGTGGTAGAATCCAATGGGCCAAGATTCAAGATGAGCATAGAAGTTCTTCTCCTCCAACTGAGAAAACCCTCTACTGGTTTGCGCCCTCCTGATTTGATTGAATCAATGAGATTTATTTATCCCCTCTAAGAGCCTCCAACTGCCACCAAACTCTCCAGAATAGTAGATCGGTCCAATACTAACAAGATGATGAAATCTCAAGACAATCTATGAAGATCTAGGCCAGTAAACGGTGAAAACCACTTCTTGTGATGCACCCCTCTCTCCTCCAAATTGTTCCAAGCTCCAGGAAATAAACTGCTAGGATAACGTCCTCTGGAATAGACCAGAAATGATGCTAGGGACCATACAAAGAAAACCCAGATGATCCTTTGCCAAGAAGCCTCCTCCTTTCTCCAGATCGAGCCAAACTCCTCAAGGTGGTGCGCCCCCCTAGATGGAAACCCCCTAGGTTGTGTACTGTCCTGCTTCTGCCTCTAGATCAAACCATTGCAACACTGTAAAATGGTGTGGGAGGATTATTTCTCCTCCGGGACCAAGCCTAGATCAAGAAAGGTGTAATATTTCACCACCGAGTTCATCTCTAGGGTTTTAGACTCAAAACCCTCAAAACTGCTTGTGCTCAAGAGATCCAATGCAAAATAAGATAATAATCTAGAATACCTTAGAAGTGCACCCTGACCTTTCCTTTATAGCTTTAATCTATTCATTAGTTGAGTTAGTTAACCCCTAGGGTTAACTCTTAACTTTAACTCACCTTTTCTTTTCTTTCATTGAGTTACCCTTTTTCACACAAAGTCAACTTAGTAATAGAATGTTATGTTTAGGAAGTGTCTTCTGGGTTACTTTGTCCCCAAGTTGCTTGAGACTATAGTCCAGTGGGGATAGCTAGACTACTAAGTCTCTCCATACCTCTTCATCAAGAGTTGGGGGACATTACAGTCTCCCCTGCTAGAAATTGCTTGTCCACAAACAATTCTGGACCTGTCTCCTGGATCAACTGTTCCCCTTCCCAAGTGGCATCCTCCATGGGTAGGTTCTTCCACTTAACCAAATACTCTCTGATGCTTCTTTTCCTCAACTTCTTCTCTCTGAATTCAAGTATCTCCTCTGGTATCAGTACCAACTATCCTTCTTCATCCATAGGTGGCAATTCCTCGATAGGAATGATATGCTTGCCGATGGCCCTCTTCAAACACGAAACATGGAAGGCATTGTGTATTTTKCTTCCCTATGGTAGATCCGACTCATATTCCACAACCCCTACCCTCCTGTTGACTCTTTATGGACCAAAAAAATGAGGTTGGWGTTTCTCTGTGCCACTTCTCTTAATGGATGCCGACCTGTATGGTTGAAGCCTCAAATAAACCAATTCATCGACCTCAAATGTGCGCTCAACCATATGCTTGTCTACCTATACCTTCTGTTGATTATGTGCCCTTTTTAGGTGGTCCTTCAGTTCCCTGAGTATGTCCTGACTCTACTGAATCCAGTCCTGAACCATGGGAGCCCTACTGTCACCAAAGGAAATCTATGCAAATGAGAGGGGGTCATAACTGTATAAGGCTTTAAATGGTGGCATACCAATGGACATATGATGGGTGGTGTTTTAGCAGTATTCCCTCAAGTGAAGCCATTTAACCCATGCTTTCTGTTGCCCTGCTACATAATTCATGAGGTAGCCTTCAACCCCTTTGTTGACTATCTCTGTCTGGCCATCCGTTTGAGGGTAATAGATGGTACTAGGTGCTAGGGCTGTACCTACTAACCTGAAGAGCTCCTGCCAAAATGTGCTCATAAACCTGATGTCCCTATCACTCACTATGGTTTTGGGCAAACTATGCAATCTGAAAACTTCCCAGAAGAATAGGTCCGCAACTTGTGCTGCACTGTAATATGTGGCAATGGAAAAAAAGTGTGAAAACTTTGTCAACCTATCTACTACCACGAAAATGCAGTCTTTGCCCTGAACCTTGGGAAACCCTTTGATGAAATCCATAGATATGCTTTCTCATTTGTGCTCGGGAATGGGAAGTGGTTGTATTAATCCTGCTAGGTGAGTGTGTTCATCTTTGTTGGCGTAGCAAGTGATGCATTCCTTGATATGGCTCATCACATCTTCTTTCAAACCTTCAAATCAAGTCTCTTCTGAACCTGTCTGTATGTCTTGATGAATCCTTGATGCCCTGCTACTAGTGAATCATGGCATGCTTGTAGCACCTTGGCCTTAAAGGTTGATTCGGGAACCAAGAAAATTTTGTCCTTGTAGTATATGATATCATCCATGATTACGAAATTGTCATCTTGTACCTATCCATCCATCACTTCACATGCAATTTTTTTTTTTGAATATTCCACCAAAAGGCGGGCCTTCCAATCTACTGAGATATCGGTCATGGCATAAACTGATGGTCTTCTGGATAAGGCATTTGCTACCACATTATTCTTTCCTTTGACAAATTCTATGTCAAAGTCATAATCCTGGATTTTTCTCACCCACTTTTGTTGCCTTTCATTCAAGTGCTTCTGATATAGGAAGTACTTAAGGCTATTGTGATCTGTCCTCACGATGCATTTTCCCCCAACTAAATACTGCCTAAACTTAGCCAATGCATGCATGATGGCTAGCATTTATTTTTCATAGATGGTGTAGAGGAGCTCATGACCTCTCAATTTTTGGATTTCATAGACAATACGATGCCTATTCTGCATAAGTGTTGCTCCAATGCCTTCCCTTGAGGCATTACACTCTACTGTGAAGGGTTGTGCGAAATCTGTTAGGGCCAATACTGGACATGTACTCATCACTTTCTTCATTTTTTCAAAGGTTTACTGCGCTTCTGGACTCCACTTGAATGCCCCTTTCTTGGTAAAATCGGTGAAAGGTGCGCAAAGTTTAGAGAAACCTTTGACAAACCTCCTGTAATAGCAACAAATGCCCAAAAACCCCTTCAACTCTATGAGTGTCCTAGGTGTGGGCCAGTGAAGTATAACTTGTATTTTTTCTTGGTGTACCTATACCCCCTTCACTCCAATGATGTGTCCTAGATAAAGGATCTCTGTCATTCCATATTGACATTTGGATTCCTTAGCATATAAGGATTGCTCTTCCATGATAGCCAAAATCCGCTCCACATGCTGAAGGTGCTCCTCCCAAGTTTTGCTATAGATCAATGAATCATCAACGAAGATTACTAGGAAATTCCTCAACTGTTTGTTGAACAAATGATTCATGCAAGACTAGAAGGTGGCTAGTGCATTAGTCAGTCCAAAAGGCATGACCAAAAACTCATAGTGTCCATAGTGACACCAAAAAATAGTCTTGGAGATATCTTGCTCCCTCATTTTTATTTGATGATAACCGAAGCGCAATTCAAGCTTTGTGAAATACACTGCCCCATGGAGCTCATCCAATAACTCATCAATCCTTGGGATGGGGTATCTATTTTTTATTGTCTTCTTATTTAGATCCCTATAGTCAATACACATTTGCATTGTCCAATCTTTCTTTTTCACCAAAACTACTGAAGATGCAAAGGGATTGGAACTTGGCCTGATGTGGCTCATGTCTAACAATTCTTTAATGTCCTTTTCAATTTCATATTTATATTTCTTGAGATGCCTATAGGGAGTGGTGATGACAAGTTTCCCACCCTCCTCCAACTCTATGATGTGCTCATAACCCCTATCCGGTGGTGCCTCTAGTGGTATAGGCTCAAAGACCTTGCTGTGCATGTCCATGATTTTAAGGATATTTGGTGAGTAGTTATTTCCCCCCTTCTTTTCTACCCTGACTGATATTTTACATTCTTCTACATAAACAATGTCTTCCCTCCTAAAGATGGCCTCCATGCGTTTTTCTATCACCACTCTCAGTGTGTTTCCTGTCATACCCCTGAGAACCACCTTTTTCCCATTTTCTTCTGTGAAGGACATTTCCATGGTTTTGTAATTTGTGGTGATTGGCCCCAATGTACTAAGACATTGTACTCCAAGGATGATGTCGGTGTCTAGAAGGTCCGTAACATAGAAATCTTGTGCCAAATTGTGCTTTCCCAATGTAAGTTTCATTCCCATAATATATTTGTCACAAGGCATGGTGCGCCCCCCTGCTACCTCTACCCGAAATCCCTCGAACTCAACTATCGATATATGTCTTTTTTGCAATAGGGCTGATTCAATGAAGTTGTGTGAGGCGCCTCCATCAACGAGAACTAAGATCTTCTGCTCTTGTAGCACCCCTTTCATCCTGAAAATGTGGAATTTAGGTACCCCGCTGATGGATGCAAGTGTCACCTTCTCATCTGTTTAAGGTCGTGACTTGCATATTCCTCTTCTGCCTGTCCTAGGGTTTCTTCCTCTATGTTTTGTAGATGGCTGGAATCTTCATCCTCCTCCTCATCTGAGATCACCTCAATGTATTGGGATTTTCCCTTACCCATGCATTTCTGTGTTGGGTCTCATGGTTCTTTGCAGGTGAAGCACAATTGCTTCCTCCTCAGTTCCCTCCTAGTGGGCTCATCCATCCTACCCCTTCCTCGATCAAACCCCCTTGGTTCTCTCCCTCCTTGGTTCATAGGAGGTATTTGGTCTCTATCCCCTTGGTTTAGAGGAGGTCTAGGGGTGAACCTCGTCTTTGCTTCCAATCCTAAGTCCCTGGTCTTCCAAATGGCATCATGCAAGTTGGTAGGATTGAAATCCTTGACCCAACCCCTCAAGGGCTCTGTCGACCCTTCTGTGAAGATCATCGTAAGTCTCACTTGAGACACATACTATACCATCACTGTTAGTCTCTGGAACTCTTCTATGTAAACCTCCGGTGATCCTGTCTGTCTGAGCTGTGTGAGCTCCCTAAAAGGTAGCTCCGGGTCCCCCTGGTCAAACTTGTTAATGAGACTATGTGTGAAATCTATATAGGATGTGATCTGATTGTGACCCAGTGTGGTCAATCCATGGTGCCACCAATCATGATCCTTTCCCTCCAAGTACATGGTGGAAAATTTGATAGCATCCATATCCCTCATGGGGTTAAGTTGTAGGTAGGTATCTAGCTTCTGCATCCATGCTTGTGCAGTCACCTTAGAAGATCCATCAAAATAAGGAATCTCTATCTTTCCTGCCCTGTGCACCAATTCATAGTTGGTCCTTTGATATTGTTTAGGCTTACCCCGAAACTTGATTCCACAATACTGGTCCATCATGACTTGCCTCTGGAACCCTGGACTTAAGGCATGATACTCCTTGACATACTGCTCAAAGTTGTCCTCAATCTCATCCTCATAATTGCACTGTGGATGATTATCTAGGAATGTAGGTAGATAGGGTCTAGGGGTGGTCCTACTGTGTGTTTTCCCCTAAGGTGATACACCTCCATAGCTTTGTCCCTCCATGTGATAATGAGGGCTATGCTCCTATTGAGTTTTAGTTCCCCCATGAGATCCACTAGCTTCTATGTTTGCATAAACCTCCAGACCATTCCCTGCATGAGTCAGTTGCATTAGGAGTTGCGCTAGTTTCTCCTGGATGGCATTCACTCTTTCTAGAGTCTCTGTTATTTCCATCTATCCCCTATGAATTGATTCCTATTTTTCCTGTAAATTATGTACAAGTGTACTATGTGTCATATTTCTGGAGTGTTGTAACTCCTTGGTGAAACCTGGTAGAATCTGTGGCTCACTGTCCTCACCTGACCCCTCTATTTTTGCCTCTGTCTCACCTGTTTGCTTCTTGCGTGTGCCCATGTAAATACCACTGAAATTCTTCATGTGCTAATCCCCACAAGCTAGGAGGATCAACGCTCTGATACCACTGTAATGTTCACGAGCCAAATTGTATTGCTTGGAACACTAACTGCTGACTGTTTGTTATGTTTTCTTATGTATTTGCAGGTTTACTCAAAAAGTCGTGCATTAAGGGTTTACTTGATGTTTGTTTAAGCAATGGAATATTATATCTGAAGCACATAATCATAAACAAGACAAGATACACAAAGAACACCAGTATAGGACCAATAATGTCAGATCTAACCTTTATTTAGATAGTAGGAAGATCCTTTGCATAAGAGATCTACAGATTTGGAAGAAAACCCCAATAATATCAAAATAGGTTGCCAACCAATATAATACAAATATAATAGCCTCCCAAATGCTGTATAATAAGAGATCCAAGCCTCCAAAGGATCACAACATGCAAGATAAGACTGAAGATAAGATAACCTGATCAATATACAACATAACCCATCCTACCGGCTGAGTTGCGCCCTTCTATGGTTGCTGAGGAACCCTCAAGTTTCGACCCTCCTCTTTCTGAGCTCCAAATACCTCCAAACTCTCCTGGAATGTAGATGGAGCTGGTAGAATCCACCGGGACAAGTTTCAAGCTGAACAACGAAGTTCTACTCTTCCAACTGAGCAAACCCTCTACTAGTTTGCACCCTCCTGGTTTGACTGAATCAATGAGATTTCGTTATCCCCTCTAGGAGCCTCCAACTGCCACCAAACCCTCTATAATAGTAGATCGGGCCAATACGAACAAGTTGATGAAATCTCAAGACAATATATGAAGATCCAGGCCAGTAAACGGTGAAAGTCACTTCTTGTGATGCACCCCTCTCTCCTCCAACTCATGCCAAGATCCAGGAAATAAACTGCTAGGATAACCTCCTCTGGAATAGAACAAAAATGATGCTAGGGACCATACGAAGAAAACCCAGATGCTCCTTTTCCAAGAAGCCTTCTCCTTTCTCCAGATCGAGCCAAACTCCTCAAGGTGGTGCGCCCCCCCTAGCTGGAAACCCCCTAGGTTGTGCACTAGTCTACTTCTGCCTCTAGATCAAATCCATGCAACACTGTAGAATGGTGTGGGAGGATTATTTCACCTCTGGGACCAAGCGTGGATCAAGAAAGGTGGAATCTTTCACCACAGAGTTGATCTCTAGGGTTTTAGACTCAATACCCTTAAAACTACTTGTGCTCAAGAGCTCCAATGCAAAATAAGATAATAATCCATAATACCTTAGAAATGTACCATGCCATTTTCTTTATAGATCCATTCTATTCATCATTTAAGTTAGTTAACCCCTAGGGTCAACTCTTAACTTTAACTCACCGTTTATTTTCTTTCATTGAGTTACCCTTTTTCACACAAAGTCAACTCAATAATCGAATGCTATGTTTAGGAAGTGTCTTCTGGTTGACTGTGTCCCCAGTATGCCTGAGACTATAGTCTAGGGGGGATAGCTAGACTAATGAGTCTCTCCGGACCTCTTCATCAAGAGGTGGGGGACATTACAAACTTGCTCAACTAACTACAATTGCTCTTGACAAAGTTCCGGTTTTTGGTTCAGATATTGGTGACGCACATGGGTCGTGGGTTCGACACATATTCCGATCTGAGATGGGATTCCTTCTTCTGTTGGACTGCACCGAGGATCCTTTTCTTTCTCTGTATGGTATGATCTGAAGCACTACATAGGGGTAACTTTTCTCAAACACTCTATTTTTCTCTTTTCCCTCAGCCACAATCTGCTTCTTACGATACCTTAACCTTTTCCCACAACATAGTACTCCAATCTTTCCATTTGATTCATTGTCTTCCTCTCTCAGCATCCTCAGTCCATCCATTACTTATACATCCTTTTCATCTCTTTACACTCTCATATCATCCTCTGGTCATCCCCTAGTCCCCCTATGTGCATGAAGGATCCTAGCAATCAAATTCCATCTTCATAAACTTCTTGTCGCACAACAACATCTTTATCCAGGTAGACAATGCGTTCATAAATCTTCCACGCGGACCCTTGAATAATTCCCTCTCTACGATACTATAAGACTGGGTACAATCTATTGCAAACTCTGTAATGTAACCCCCCAGTATACTATTCAACAAAAAATCAATTGTGCAAGAAGCTTTATTACTTGCTATATTCAAATGTCTGATCAATTCAGGAGTCCAGTTTCTTGGAGCCTCAACTCAGTATCTTCCAACATTCTCCACTAGCCTTTCTAACCATTCATTCAAAATTATCAAAAACTCACCAAAGAATATTTCATGAAGATCTATAAACACATACCTTTGCAACCATTGTTCATTGCTGAGCCGTGGGTTCCTATTTCTTTCTCTTGCAAATTCTCGTTCCTTCCTCCTTAACCATTATGTGATCTCTTCCTTATTCGACCTCCAAAACATTCCCCTCAGTTACAGATCTTGGTCACGACAACATAACCATTTGTTGGCGTGCAATGAGCATACATGGGGTTAATCATTAATAAATCAAGAAAACCCTTAGACACTGACCCTTTCGACATCACCTGCAAGCAAGTGAAGTCTCACCTGAGGCATCTAGAGGGGCTGCAAGAACCAAGTTTTTGCAATGGCAAGAAGTGAGACATTCAACATAACCATACTATGCATTATCCATTCACCTAATGTGTGCACATTTTATATTACTTAACCTTTAATTATCATTCAATATACCTTGTGCATGACATTACTCCACTTAACATTCATTCATTCATCATTAACTTAAGTGCGCATGACCATAACAACATATAACAATGACATATTTACAATACTAGACCTTTATATTCATTGCGCAGTAGCAGTAAACATCATATGCATAACACACAAAAACAACACATCAAGGCATGAATTTTTAACATGGTTCACCCCAAACTGGGCTACATCCACAACGACTGACTTCTTATTTTATTCAGTCACAATCTCCTTATAACTATCCACTGCGCTTACAATAAGATATATCATTTGACATTACCCAAACCTGCCTCAACCGTTCTACTGTAGTGTGAGCCTAACTCCCGAAAACATTAGTCATCACTCAAAACACTTGAACACTTGGCCAATTCTTCACTCAAGCTCTCGCTCCAAAGCTCATCACTCCAAAAAAGTTTCCCCTTCTACTCAAAAACCCTTTACAATTTATAGCTTTACAATAGGGCTAAGGCCGTTACAATGTGAACAAAATGTCCCAAATTCCTAACTACTTTCCTCCTTTTGCACGCTGACTCCCGAACATGCTCCAACAACTTTGCACGAGTGCTGCTCCTTAACCAAAATGTCGCACGATCTGCTTCTGTGCGATTCCCAAGACTATCCAAAATAGCTTGGTCCATCACAACAATTTCTGTTTGTGAACACAAATGTTTTGTATATATGCTAGTGATTTGTTTTGCTTGTTTTTTTTTTTTCCAACAACAGATATGTTTCCTATCTTTGTAAACCATGATTTTTTGGTAATTACATGGATTGTTTTTTAGATTATTTGTTATTTTAAGAAAAAATATTGTAGTTATGTTTATGTATATAAATATTAATAATGGAAACTTAACACTTACTCATATGTATGAGTAAATTTCAACAAAAACATTTTTCACAAA